>JAAGKR010001525.1:103501-122395 GCA_011419295.1 Clarias macrocephalus | reverse complement strand
GTTCTCTGGTCCATGTTCAGTGTGGTACACGCCATGATACCAATCAGCAGAGTGACTACATTTCACTATTTAAGCATCAGCTGGCTAACTGATTCCTAAATTTAAGCTCACAAAATTACTTTTTTCATTTTCAAGTTACTTCAGTCAACTTCATTGTGGGGTTTATCGTTCTTTACCGGAAGGATATCAAGAAATCCCTCTACGTCTCTATGTATCCGTACATCTAACCCGATCCAGAGCGTACTATTAAACGGCTTATATTGTGGATGTCGACTGTGCCAAGTGAATTTTTCCCTTCATTTCAGCAGAGGTGAGAACCTCTCCTTGTCATTATGTGCGGTTTAAGTCCACAGGCTTTATCTATATCATGCAAGAGATTCATTTGAATAACTTGTTAAGATGGGTCTGTGGCGATCTGTGAAATTTAAATAGAAGACGAGCCACAAGAGATGCTTTTAAATAACTCGCTGTCATTGGCCTGTAAATAAACCTACAGCACAACGGATACAGCTCAAACTACATATTATTCTTCTAAGTTGAAATGATTTGCAAGTAAGAGAATATGAGTCACTGGAGAGACACAATGAATCATTTAAATAAATAAAGGCATGATTTTCAAATAAAAAGAGCACTGAGTCATGGTTCATGAAGACCCAGTAGCAGTAAAAATGTAAAATATATACACACACAATGAAACTGAAACACTGGCCAATTTAGTGTTGGAGGTTTCACGGCTAAATTTGACCAGCCTGGTGACCAATCTTCATTGATTGCACATTTCACCAGTAAGAGCAGAGTGTGATGGTTTAATTAGCACAGTAATATTGTTACAAATTGTTGGTGCGCATCTCGCTGGCACATCTGTGACCATGACAGCAAGTCTTTGTGATGTATCAAGAGCCACGGTATCCAGGGTAATGTCAGCCTACCACCAAGAAGGACGAATCACACCCAACAGGAGTAACTGTGGACACAAGAGGAAGCTGTCTGAAAGGGATGTCCAGGTGTTAACCCGGATTGTATCCAAAAAACATAAAACCAGAGCTGCTCCACTCATTGCAGAATTAAATGTGCACCTTAACTCTCCCGTTTCCACCAAAACTGTTCGTCTGGATCAGGGTCAGTGTACATGGCCGGGCTGCTATAGCCAAACCTTTGATCATTCGTGCCAATGCCAAACGTCGGTTTTAATGGTGCCAGCAGCGAAAAATATTGGGCTGTGGACAATGTGAAACATGTATTGTTCTCTGATGAATCCACCTTCTCTGTGTTTCCAACATCCGGGAGAGTTACGGTGTGGAGAAGCCCTAAAGAAGCAAACCACCCAGAGTGAAGCATGGGGGTGGATCAGTGATGGTTTGGACTGCAATATCATGGCGTTCCCTAGGCCCAATACTTGTTCTAGATGGGCTCGTCACTGCCAAGGACTACCGAACCATTCTGGAGGACCATGTGCACGCAATGGTTCAAACATTGTATCCTGAAAGCGGTGCCGTGTATCAGGATGATAATACACCAATACACACAGCAAGACTGGTGACAGAGTGGTTTGATGAACATGAAAGTGAAGTTGAACATCTCCCATGGCCTGAACAGTCACCAGATCTAAATATTATTGAGCCACTTTGGGGTGTTTTGGAGAAGCGAGTCAGGAAACGTTTGTCCCCACCAGCATCACGTAGTGACCTGGCCACTATTCTGCAAGAAGAATGGCTCAGAATCTCTCTGGCCACTGTGCAGGACTTGTATCTGTCATTCCCAAGATGAATTGATGCTGTATCGGCCGCAAAAGGAGACCCTACATCATACTAATGAATTATTGTGGTCTAATATATATTACATTATTATATCTAATAATATATCAAATGATCATAAATCAAAAACAAGGTTGGATAAATACATTATGAAAATGTAACATAGGCACTTCTTTAAAACGCACATAAATTGATGGTTGGGAATAGGTCTTCTGCCTCTAGGCAGGTTCAGATCGACAGTAAAAGTAATGCAGGAAGCGTATTTATTCACAGTTCATCAGGTCCTCCAGTGGTTGACCTCTGTGCTCCAGTGGTTGACCTCTGACTCAAATACAACATGCTGTACTATATCACACAGAACCGTTCCTCTACAGCGACAGACAGACATCCACCACATCTGGTGATAATGAAAACCAGACACCAGGCTGATGACAAATGTGCATCAGCCAGGAGAGATTAAACCCTAAAATTACTGAGCTGATTGATGAAAATAGCTGGAAATGACACGCAGGGTGGATGGGGCAAACAGAGGCAGGCTGGCTTCGGGGAACACTGGGGCTTGAGAAAAACAACCAAGTATTCTATTTAAATGACTTATTGGTGCTTATAATATTTATAGTGACTCACCATATAACGAGAAGTCATGACATATTTTTATTATTAACATTAAAACTATCTAGGTTTTGGGTTTCCCTTGTGCCACCGGGGCAGCTTTGGCCCCTCGAGGCATGATTAGACTTCTGGGTGCGTGTTGTGGTGTCTGGCACCAGCACGTTGGCTGTGGATCCTTTGGGTGCTGCTGGTTGCGGGGTAGGGCCTCCATGGAGCAGGTTTGTTTGGGGTATCCCATGGATGCTCAATCGGATTAGGATCTGGGGAGTTTGAAGGCCGAGTAGGTGGACTTGGGCACTTTGCCTTGCTGGACCCCATGGGTGTCAGGCTATGGTGCACTTGCTGTTCTGATTTACTCTCTATAACAGCAACCATTATAGTCGTTCCACATGGGTTGTTGCAGAATTTCCCAAGAGTTTGTTCATTCTTTTTGTATTTGCTGAATGACTGTTAACAATAATTTAAATACATTTCACACCGTTTCAAAGCTTACTATTATTGAATTAACATCACGGACTGGGCACACCAAAATAGTGCAAACTTTTAAACTTATTCCAGTGAGTTTGTGAACATCTGAAATTCTATTCGTCAGGTAGACCAATAGACGATGTCACGGTCACAAAAAGTGAGGTCCAAATGCCACAAATATCACTTACAATAAAAAGTTTTGTGCTTTACCCATTTAGACGACCCCTTAAGGGGGAAAAAAAAATCTAGATTTAGAAAAATGTCTTTATGTCTGCTAAATGTTATGTGGTAGGAAATATTATTTCCCGAGATCCTAAGACAATATGACAAGAGGTTTTTCATTAGAATACTGTATGCTTGTAATTTTACATCCCTCTTAAAAATCTAGCAATGAATCAAAATGGAATTATCCAGTGGTTACAGCTGTACTTCAAATGGGTTTGCTGGGGAGCATAAAGATTGGACTTGAAAAAAGGTAATGTGGTCAGATGAGTTCAGATCAACCCTGTCCCAGAGCATTTTCCAGAACTGCATTCATAGTGTCCACTGTACAATCCTCTGGTCTGGAGCCTCTGTTATGACTTTTGCACAGGACTACACAGTCAGGCCTTTACATTTCGGAACAATAAGTTCCTATAAGTAAAAAATTTGGCTTCTGTGCGTCACTCAAGATGTGAGCAAAGTCAAGACTTTCAGCTTTTTTCACTTTAATTTAATTTAGAAATTACAACCAGTTTCATACACACCCCATTTATGGCTCATAAGTAATGGAACAAATGGCTGACAAGCAGTTGCATGGCCAGGTGTGGTCTGTTCGCTTCTTACTCCAGAACTAAACAAGCAGATAAATGGCCTGGATACACAAGTGTATCAGTAAGGTGTTACGCCAGAATAAAGCACAGAAGAACAGCTTCAATTTAACAAGTGTCTGGAACTGTACTTGTGGCATGAGAAGCATTCTTACAAAAGATATTCATGCAGTTAGTGTTTTCATTATGGTGGTGTAGAACACTGATGCCTAACACATCAGTCCGACATCATCTATTTGGGACATCTGCGCTGAGAGATATCACATCTGGATAAAGGAGTTTCATTACAGGATAGAAATGATTAATGAACAATGACACTGTACTGATTGATTTGATTGGATTCTTGCAGCAAAGGGGACAACAGAGCCGAACCATGCTGACAAAGTGATTCCAAAGCAAAAAAGGAATCACAGTTTTGCTTTTTTTTTTTTTCTCTCTTAATAACTTTTCAGCTCAATTACTAGTACTGAGTCATATTTATTCTCACGCTCTTTCAAAAATCTAAGCCACGTTTGAAGAACAAGTCAAAATATATATTAAAATTATAATGCAAAAAGAGCAAACTAACACTGTAATGTAAACCACTTCAAATGATTATCATGGTTTAAAAGATGGTCCATGTAAAATTTATAACCAGTGGGAGAAAAAAAAACAACAACACAAGGAATAGCAATGAATGGGGCAGGTGCCTCGAGTCGCTCACCAATCATCAGTAATCAGGCATCTCAGCATGAAGACAAAGCAGCTTTGACAACGTACGCGCACTCTGAATTCCATCTCACCTCTCCAAATCAGAGAGAAACACGATAGTATGGGGCTGTCAGAAGCCCTGCTGGGCGTGCAAGAACACAAAAAAAGACAGAACCAAGCCACACTGGGATAATCGTGCGTGAAGGAAGCCCAAGCTAAAGCCAATGCAGCATAATCATCTGTGACAGGATCTAGGAAAAAAATGTGGCTTCTTCATAACATACATGATTGCAATATGCAATCGAGTTGACCTGTCACTTTTTTTCACTGATGCTGCATATTATTGAAGTCTGCTTCCCTTTAGCCTATAATTATGTATAGATCAGGGGGTTTTTTTTGCCCTCAATTAGTAGAAAATATAGGCATACTATTTTAGAAATCCGCAGTGCATTAGTGTAAATGCATACTCCTAAATCTCGAATACGAATAAAGTAAGTTTTATATTTATACAATCCTAACATCTGGCAGCTTTTCAAAAAAGCTCTCATACGAGCTTCTGGGAGTCATTTATTATTTGGGCTTGTCGTGTTACTGTAGATATGATAGATCATGGTTTGTCACGATCACTCACATTTGAAGAAATACACGGGTCTGTACGCAGTATTAAATAAAACTGACACATACGCGTGTCATTTGACTGTCATTTTTATATCAGGGAACCTGTTATGCAAAATTCAGCATTCAGATGGCGCTCCTGTCCGAGTTAAAATACAAAAAATGAGAGAAATATATAAATTTTTTGTATTGGCCAGGGCTTAAACAGGTAAACCAGATTTTCTCCCTTTTGTGATCTCATATCCCAAGAGATCCTCCCCAGCTCAATGCTTATCTCACTTCAGTTCTGTTCAACATCGCCCAGTTCTCTGGGTGCCATATTTAAAACCTACAGGAACTGAATAAAGCTAGGCTAGCAGATAGAGGCTCACTCCCAACATAGTTGGTTTTAGCTATTAAAAAGGGCTAGGTTAACCATTAGTGGATTGCAGTTTGCTAACTGCTAAACACTCAAGACTAAGGCTAACATAGTGATCTTTAGCTGTTGGAAAGGGCTAGGTTAGCTGTTAGAAATTAGCAGTTACTGGCTAATAGATAACCTAGCCCTTCTTATTCGCTAATCACTGCTAGATTAGCCGTTAGCACTTAACAGTTCGAAGATAACCACTAACAGTTAAGCTAACATTATTTAGCTCTACAGAAGTACTTGTTTTCGATCCCTGCTTTCTGATTGGTTAAGAAAATGTACTTTCACAAACACATTCACGGGCAGTTCATTTAAAGCTGGAACAGTATGTTTGGGAAAAGATTATAATAAATTAAGCAACCAGGATGTACAACCTGTGTGGAATTTTAGCGGGAACATTAACAGACATTAAGACTCGATGTAAAGTGTGTTATGTAAAAGGAGCATAACCTGATGCAGGTGCTGACTTGGTTAAAGTTTCTCTATGTTTTGTATAGAAGAAAAAAAAAGGGGAGTTCTGATCTAAACGTCAACTTGGGACTGAAATAAAAAATAATAATAATACACATAATCAGGTCACGTTTGATGTGAATATCTGTTGTGCGTTTAATTTGCGCTAGAAATTTTCACTTTTCCATATAGTTTATTCATCTTATTCCTGGTGTATAAAGTTTAAAAAAAGAAGTGTGTAAAATCACAAGGTTTGCCTTGGGATAAACAGATTCCAGGCCAGTAAGAGTTTCATTCATTTACTCACATTTGCTGAGAGAACAAGCACTTTTAATAGCAAGCAGATGCTTTGACTGTAAACGCCGCACTTTTTAACTTAAATTTTTTTTTTTTAATCAGGCAAATCAAAATTTATCCAACAGCCAGAGAAATAAAACTCCGTATTGACTTTTGCACGAGATGAAAGAGCGCCACGGCTCAAATATTAGCCAAAGACTTTCTGCCTTTTTGCCGAGGGCGTAAACAGGGATTCGCGTATTTGCTTATTTTTCAAACGCTACTGTTCAAGCGTTTCAACACACCTCCAAATTCAGTGGGTTTTCTTTCATATGTTGTAGATATGAGAAAAAATACTGAAGACACCAAAATTATGAAACGATGCATATGCAATTATGTATGTAAGTAAAAACAGTTCATCACTCCTTTAAGACACAAAGGTCAGTTTGTCTGGAAAACTGCAAAAATGGATGATAAAATCACAACAAACGCTATGATGAAACTGGCGCTTGCCCCTGGAAAGAAAGACCAAGACATTACTCAGAGTTTATTTAAAATTAACAGCCTCCGTTTTTTTTTCTAGGCATGAACAGCGCATCAGATCAGAATCCATATGAACAGCTGACTAATATTATCAACTGTTTGAAGATTATTTCATATTTTGAATTCATTCAGTATTGTTCTACAGTGTACAAAATGTAATAATAATAATAATAATAATAATAATAATAATAATAACACATTTATTTAGTTGGTATGTTCAAACTTTTGACTGCTAGTATCATGATACCTACTGTAGATGCAGATTCAATTAAAATTGCAATTCTACAAGTATCACGATTTTGTAAATAACCCAATTCGATACTACATTTCCCTATTATTGAAGGCTTATAATAGTTGTTTTCTCACTTTAAAAACCAAATGCAGCATTTAAACAATACAGTACAATGTAACTCTAAATACAAGTGTTTAACATTTAAGTGAAAATTTAACTAAACAAAAAAAGTGACATTTTTACTGAGTAGCGCGTATCTCTATTATTTCTGAATAATGTAAATTATTATTATTTCTGTATAATGTAAATGTGTAAATAGCTCAGTTTGTACCACCTGTAAGATTATAAAGAAATAGTGACGTCTTACCCCTCAAACACCTCCAAAGACACAAAACTAAACTTTACAGTGAGTGCATGGGTTGTGTGACCGAGATCCAGTTTATTCGTGGTGTTCCTGGCATGCGGGGCTTAGCATACGCGGTTTTCAGCTAATTAGAGCAGTTTTCAGCTAATTAGTTACACCACCCAGAAGCTTCTGCGCTCGGTACACAATTTACATTTACAGCCCTTATCCAGAGGGACTTGCATTAAACATCTGAGTAGTTACTGGTTAAGGGCCTTGCTTAAGAGCCCAACAACTTGGTGGTTCTGGGGTTTGAATTTGGGACCCTTCGAACAATAGTCCAATGCCTTAGCCACTGAGCTCCCACTGACCTCTGACCCGTTCATATCTGAGGCTGAAACTGAGGCAGCCAATTCTGCTCACTGGCTGATGAACCAGTTCATCTCTATTATAAATGTAAAAACGGTGTTCAAAAAATTTATTTTGAAGTCAGTGTGGCGATACGTGAATCGGCACAAGAACAGCTCAAGTTGCCCCTTTAGGCTTTTTGAGGCTACAGGGGAATATTTTAAGCAGGTTGATTCTGTCTTATCAAATGCAAAATGCCTGCAATTTACCAGGCCAACGTCTCAATGTTAGTTTTAAGGACGTACGGACATATAGTTGACGGAAGTGAAACTACCCTTAAACTCGATCACTTTTAGAAAGAAACATTTAATATGCTCAATATTCTGCTCACTACTTTCGAAAAGTATAGTATTTATTCAACTTCGAGTTTATTCTGTATTGCAGTGATGTTTTTGCCAAATACAAGACATCTCATTTATTCCAGCTGTACTGTGTGACAAGCAGAAGAATGTACTCTCTGGACGGCCAATGTCTCCAGCCTTTAACAAACCTGACTGCACCTTTCCTGTCTTTTCTCCTCATCTGCGCTCTCCGTCAACATCAGCAGGTGAAAAATTCTTGGCGGTGACTGAGGGAAAACTGCTCTCTCAAAACAGCACCTACTGTGCATCGTGTACTCGCCCGGATAAATGACAGATGTTAAATACTATGATGCTTTCTAGACACCTTTATAAAAGGTTAGAAAATTCCTTCCTGCATGCTCTCAAATCATTCCGGGCTAACAAGCTTGATCACCTGACCTGATCCTCTAACAGGAATGTTGGCACAAAGTCCAAACACCCTGTCACACACCATGAGGTCACACTTGTCCAGAATGCACGAGTAATAAAACAGCACCAGCCGCATCACTTGCATCAGGCATAATACTACTTCTGCTGTACATGTAGCCAAACACATCGCAAAGGCAATTATTTAAGAATATTTGTCTCTAACTTGGTCCCATTTGAGCCTGTTAAGTGTTAACAGTCCATACAAAAATGGATTATTATTATTATTATTATTTATTAACTTATAAAAAAATATTACCAAATACAGATTAATAAAAATAGATTCTTTGACATCACACCTCTTCCAAATGATTCTACACAAAATGTTTTCCAGTAGTCTTGTGTACGTGTGTAACTACAGTACATACTCAGCATAATCCTTAATACTTTTAAATCTTTTAATACAATTTTTTTCTTCAATTATTCATAGTAAGACTTTGCTGTCGCTGATAATTCCTCCGTATCTTCCATTCTATATCCCGCTTCATGCGGTTATTATTGGCGCACCAAGGATAAAACCTGAACGACATTCTATTCAGTATTCTGCTAAGAACAGATGAAACTTTGAAATAATCAGGAAACAAGTTTATTCAAAATGATACAAGATGTGTTCAAGACTTTTGATTGTGCAGAATAGCAGAACACAGTTATATGAGTAAAAACTCCCTTTATTTCTCTACATAATCTCCTGCTACACTAAGGCACTTATCCCAGTGTTTCACTAGTGCTTGGAGACCATCAAGGTAGAAAGTTGTCTCTCTAAGCCGGAGCCATGATCTTCACATCGGGAACGCTGGCCTCCCAGGAACTCCTTTAATGACCCAAACATGTGGATTTGGCTTGGAACGAGGTCAGGACTGTATGGGGGTTGTAATGATTGTGTGTGCAGCTCTCTCAGACAGATGCGTCTCTTCCGCAAGTTGGCGACAAGCTATCTGACGATTTTCAAGCATCGGGGTAACTCGTTAAATCCACTCGTGAGTCATTCATTCATCAGTCATTCATGGACGTACGTCTGCTGTTGAAACATTTGCATCATTTAAATGTGTTACTGTTCTCACGAATCAAATCTATTACGACTAAGAGTCTTATTATGATTGTAGTCTTCTGTAAAGTTAAATTAGTTTCACGCCTTCATTCTCGGGAAATGTCATCCAAAATCCCGGTTTGATTTGAACACCCCTCATACACTGAAAAGCTACAAGTTATGCCCATACCATGCCCATGTTTTTAATTGCAGGAGGCTTGACTTGGCTTGAGGTGTAATTGCAACCAAAGTTACATATTAAATTATAGTGATAACTGAGTGACTCAATCATGCATTTAATGGATGAAGACAGCAGCAGGAGCAGGGATGGCACGAATCAGCTATTTAATAATTTGAGACCTTCCATCATCCCGTCTCACCATGTTAATAACACAGGAGCACGAGAGCAGTTATTCATCCATAAGCACGAGGCCACAAGGTGAGTGCTGCAGATAATCTGTACCAGGTGTACCGTAGAACAGTATGATTGCAAGCGCGATATCGATATTTCTGTCCTCAAAGAGTAACTAGCTGGACAGTAGCTTTTAAAGAAACCTGTTGGAGTTGGAGGTATTAACCCTTGAACGCTCTCCTCAACCGTTCGGTAGAGTCCATTTTGAGTCACTTATGAAAAATGTGTTGACCTTAACCTGATTTTACTACTCAGAGTCTCATCAGTCTGCAATGATTGAAGTCTTTTGTAAATGTCGACCGATTTTATGACTTTCATCACAAATCCTGGTTTAATTTGAACACCCCTTCTGCAATGAAATGCTGCGAGTTATTTACAATGTCCATGTTTTTAATTGAAGAAGGCTGGACTAGGCTTGAGTTGTAATTGCAGCCAAAAGTGTCTTCAAAAAGTACTGACCCAGAGGGGTGAATACTTGTGCAAAGGCAGGAATTAAATTTTCCAAACATTAAAGAAAATATTTTGCCCCTTTGAGTAAATCATATGGTGCAAACGTCAACTGTGGCGTATTCCAATTCCAGTCTTTCTACAGAATGTGCAGAATACTTATACAAGGCACTATTTGTGTTCAGATACCATTCTGTATTTCAAGTGACTATTAAAGTTATTCAGCCAAAGAGTGCTTCAACAGGCATGTGTTAAAGGACTCACCAGAACATGGTATGTATAGTGATAACTTGGCGCACTCTTCCATTTAATGGATGAAGACAGCAGCAGGAGCAGTGACAGCACGAATCAGCTATTTAATAATTTGAGATCTTCCATCATCCAGTCTCACCATGTTAATAACACAGGAGCAAGAGAGCAGTTATTACAGTGACTCGGCCGTAAGCACGAAAGCATAAAATGAGTGCTGCGGATCATCCATACCATTATTTGGTATAACAGCATGACTGCAAGCGCAATATCGATATTCCTATCCTTAGAGTGTAGCTAGCTCGAGAGTAGCTTTTAAAGAAAAATGTGTGTTGGTGAGTTGCTGGATTAACCCTTTAATGTTCTGCTCAAATGTTCGGTAGAATCCATTTTGAGTCATAAATAAAACATTTCTAGAAGTTAAGCTGACTGAGGTATCTCTACCATTCGGTTGAGGTATATCTTGCTAAAAAAAATTGTTATATTGGAATAGTTTTTAATTGCTTCATAGCATACGATCACTAATGCCAGAAAACATTTTTTTACACAAAAATTTTGAAAAAAGACTTTCAGACTGTTTTTTTCCTATTGTGTGAAGTGAAGGTGTTCAAGTCAAACAGGGACTTGATGCAATTTCTTGTGAATGAAGGCGTAAAACTGACTGACATTTACAGAAGACTGTCCCAAGTGATGGGACTCAATAAAAGATCTGAATGGTGCAAACATTATAAAAAAGGCTGTACATGTATGAATGGCAGAGATGACTGAGTTTTTCCCCCAAATTTTCACCTTAATTTAAGTCGTATCCAATTCTTCCCCGTCACTAGGGGGCTCCCACATTAAGGCTACTACCATCAGTCAGTTAGGGACAGCCGAAGATCATCACGTGTTTTCTCGCTCCACTGGGGGCGGAGTAACACACTCAGAGGACAGCGCTATCCGCTCCTTCCGCTTGCGTGAGCTCACCAGCGCCCTTGATTGGCTGTAGAGCCGTGATTAATGTGAGAGCACCCAACGAGCGCTTTACCGCTGCTCCATTCGGGGACGACTTGTTGCCAAATTGCGGAAGAGATGCATCTGTCTGTGGGAACTGTACACACAATCATTCACCAACACCACGTAACACGCATTACAGGAACTCAGGGCCACATTCCACGTACAGTCCTGACCTCGCTCCAAGCCATTTCCATCGTTGGGTCATTAAAGGAGCTCCTGGGAGGCCAGCGGTTCAGACACGTAGCAGGCAGTCTGATCATGGCTCTGGCATACTGAGAAACCTTTCCAGGCACTAGCGAAATGATGGAACAAGTGCCACAATGAAGAAGGGGATTATATAGAGAAATAAAGGGAGTTTTTATTCTCATAACTTTGCTCTGTTATTCTGCTGTTTGACTTTTACCATGAAACAACATCTCAACCATTCATAGATGCCTATACTGGAGTCTGTAAAAAAAAAATGAATAAAACATTGCTTCTTGTTATTATTGCCCTAAGGAAATACAAAAATTGCATAATAAATAAATAAATAAATAAATCCACTGGTATATTCTGAACGAGGATGTAACAAACTTAGTTTGCATACGTAATGATAACTTCACTGACCTTGTAAGAACTTCAATATAATGCATTTATGCATTATACATATAAAACAAAGATATCCATCACATCTTTAATAATCTCTGCCGTGCATGTGTGTGTGTGTGTGTGTGTGTGTGTGTGTGTGTGTGTATTATGTTATCCATCAAAGAAGAAAAAAGAATCATTCGACACTGTGACCTATAGTTACGGATCAACACTTGAGGGTGATCTGATGAAGCGTAGGTTATAGAAATGGGCCTCCCCTACACAATATACAATCCCCTTAAAAGCCAAGCATCTAAACCGGTCCGAGGGTGACAGATGTATATGTTTTTTTCCCTCCATATCTTGTTTCGCAGGTGGTTAAGAGGCTTAGGAAAATCTTCAGGCCGAGAGCGACAGCTCGCCACCACCCTCAGTCAATCGCAACAGTCTTTGGCCGTCCCACGTGGACGTTTAATCTATACGCTATTGATCTTATTCTAAGTAACCAACAAAAACCCAGCCACCCAAGAGGACGAGCTTGAGCGCAGTCCATAAATAGCTGGCATATCATTGTTATGACAAAAAAAAAAAAAAAAAAAAAAAACACAATTCATCACTGCAACAATGACTATATTAAATGTTTATGTTTGGCTGTAATTAGGTGGCATGTCTGGTTGTAGTTACAGTCTGCCCTGCTCCATATGAGCATAGAAACTCCCACATACAAAAGCAAAGACTTTATGCTTTAAGACTTTACTCAAATACAGAATGAAGAAGCAAAAGAAAAATCGAGAATGGCTGCACCGTCAGACGCGACCGAACGGATTACCGCCGGGATCCGATTTTATTTAATCAGGAGCATCGACTGCCAGGTCGAATTCATTACACAGAAAAGGAGGATTTTACAAAGATTAAAAAAAAAAAAAAAAACTGAAGGAGGGGAAGGATGCTCATTCTCTTGTTGAAAATTAACCTACTGAACTGCTTAAAGAAGCAGAGAGGCTTGTGAACGCCTGACGAGCTCTCGTTAAAGTCTCCGACTACTGTGTGCAAACAAAATAAATAAAACCGCATAGACCCGTTAGTTCACAAATACATAACATATATATGTGCTTTCTTTTTAGACGTATATTAATACACTGCAAGTTCAAAATCATTATAAGATTTAACTATGCATTAACAGGATTCAAATTAGTGGCTATAAACATGTCTATAAATGTTTCTTGCCCTCGAGCTATCGACACTACGATGACACGACAGAGACCCAAATCAATAAACAGGTCTAGCAGTTAATGTTGAAGCTCTTACAGAAGTCAGGATGAACGCCGAGCCATCTGTAAATGAGATCGGCTTAAAGGAGGGAACGTTCTGCGTTTCTTTCTGTTCTACTTGAAAATGAATAAAATTCCTACGACCCAATATACAAGCAGCAGTAAACTGGGGTAGAGTCCTAAAGCACATTAGGTATTAATATTACTGCATGTGAGTAGAGTATAATAGCCGTGGCATCTTTAGGAAAGATAGCATTTTGATGGCAAACGTTTCCCCGTAAAAGTTTCACTATACAAGTGCAAATATAACGCAGATATAAGGAAAGTGAGCAAACATTAAGAAATACTTTTCATAACACTTTTTCCTCACTCACTCGTACAACATACTTTAATAGGAAGACCAATATACCTGTCTGGTATGGGGCAGGAGTAGGCATTGGACTACGGTTCAGAAGGTCCCAGGTTCAAACCCCACAACCACCAAGTTACCACTGTTGCGCTTGAGCAAGGCCCTTAACCCTCAATTGCTCTGACGTATATTATAATGAGATAAAAAATGCAAGTCGCGGGCCAGTGGCGCAGTGGTAATGTGCTCGCCCTATCATCCGGGGATTGCGACTTCGAACTCCAGGTGATGCTGTTACCTCTCACAGCCGGAGGTCTAGAGAGAGCTGATTGGCCGAGCTCTCTCAGAGGGGAGGGATGAGGGGTACTTGGTGCTCCCACATTAATCACGGCTCTACAGCCAATCAGGGGCGTCCGTGAGCTCATGAAAGGCGGCAGGAGCGGATAGCGCTGTCCAGCGAGTGTGTTACGCCGACCCTAACGGTTCGTGAGCGAGCGGTTCGAAAAGATGCGGTCGCCTGGCGTCATGTGGTTCGGAGGAAACGTGATAGTCTTCGCCCTCCCGGCTGAGTGGTAGTAGTAGCAGCTGCAATGTGGGAGCCCCCTAGTGACGGGGAACTGGACACGACTAAATTAAGGAGAAAATCGGGGAAAAATAAAAAATAAATAAATAAAAATTCAAGTCGCTCTGGCTAAGGGCGTCTGCCAAATGCCTAGATGTAGATACCTGCTACTTCTTTAATTATCTAATCAGCTACAGTAGTAGGGCATAAAATCATGTACATCCAGGTCAAGATCTTGAGTTTCAATCAGACATTTACATGACGTTGTGTTGGGCTGACTAACTGTGTTCGTCCGACTAAAATCAAACTTTGAAAATAAATGCAAACATGTAAGTCAGACTGATGTTGTACAAGCTGAAAAGGGGCGTATCACTACCCATCATACTGGAGTCAGGCGTACTCAGGACTCGTCTTTCAGTAAATAAATTACAATGGAACAACTTAACTGTGTATGTAAATGCAATGAATATCAACATCACACATCAAAAAGGGGGGAAAAATGAGGAGTGATCTTGATTTCCCTGATACTTTTATGATCGTTGGTATCAGAACGGCTGTTTTGAGTGTTTTTTAGAAACTGCTGATTATCTGCTAATCATTTTCACACGCAACAGAAAAGTGACGAAAACAAAAAACAATAAATTCTAGAAATAAATGGCAGAAACGGCTTGTTGATTAGTAGAGATGGGGGTGGGGGTGGGGGGGATCTATTTAGTTACAAATCGCGAATCTTTTGTGTGCTGATTTATGTTTAAAAAAAATTTTTTTAATCATTACATTTGATTACATTTATAATATAAATGCGTTAGTGACTGGAATTGCCTGTTTGTCACCACGATCAGCCATGACCGATAAGCCTTGGACTTCGCCCGTTCTGTGTCGAGTGCACAAACTTCTGAGTTGTGCAACAGAAGTACATTTTTATGCGATTTTCTGGGGGAAAAAAATAATTCCCGTTTGTAACAAAATTGACATATTTCTGAAATCATGCTACCTAGAGAACGGCAATATTAATCGTCACCACAGTATCATGATAATATCATGTGATTCTCATCCCTACTGTGGATAGGAAGAGCTACAAGACCAAATGACATCCATATCCACAGAGCACACCTAAACTGAGTGAATAAAAATGGAAAAAGAGCAGGTGAGGTTTTTATAGTCTAGTGAATGAGCAGGTGTTCCTAGTAAAGTAGTGGCTGTGTGGATATAAAGTTACTGTATCTTATAAAACAGAACACTAGACAATCTTTAGACAAAACAAACATGGCTACATATAGGACATGATTATTTTCAAAGCTGGTCTGGATGGAGGTGAATACTAAAACTGAATGATCAGAGGAATAAAATTCACATGCAGTAAAGGAGATGCGAACTGAGAATCACCAGTGACACGCGATACAATATTATCATGATCCGTATTACAGTACAAGATTTTACAAAATATCCCAATTCGCTATTATTTTTTTCGATTCTGTTACCAAACTTGGCAATTAATTTGCTCGTACCACACAGGACACTTTACCGCCTGCCAATGCGCGAATAATCTCGAGCGCAAAACATTTTACCATCTCAAATCCACACACTGCAAATGCAAATAAAAAATATAAAAAATCCATGAATCAGCACACAAAAAAAATCTTAAAAATTTGATACATTATTATTGTGAAATGCTGGGTGTGCGCTTGAGTGCAGATATTCTTACTTTAACAGTCTGGTCTAAAGACGCAGTGGCCACTCTTGCCTGAGCTCCCATCAGCCCACAGTGGACATCGGTGATGGGAAGAGTGTGGCGTGATAACACATGCCGAGGCTCCGGAGTGCGAGAGGAATCCAACTGTACAACACTGTAACGCACAGACACCTGCAGATTAATCATCATATTGCCACTTTCACCTCAAGCGAATGAATCATACAAGTGAAATTAGGCTGCATAATTCATCTTTTTACAATTATACAAATACCAAAAAAATAAATATATATATAAATAAATAAATAAATACGATTTCCTAGTGCATGCTTTGTTTTTATATTAATCAAGAACATCAATAAACTGTTTAGATACATTCAAGTTTCTTAGTAATGAACCTGCTATCTGATTAAGAAACTACTACCTGTATGTGGAAATATAGTCAACACAAAGATTTTACGCGAACATATAATGGTAATGTTGCCTTCGATAAGATTGACCTCTCCTGAATACTGTACATTCTTCACGATCTAAAATACAATAAATATTTCTGACATTGTTCCTGAAAAAGATATTCAACTCTGAAATGTCAATATTTAACAACATTTCCACACACTAAAGGTCTAAAGGTAACTTGCCGTACGCTTTATTAAGAACACCTTTACCTATTAATTATTAAATTTATTCATTATTAATGTATCTATTAATTCATGTGACTAATCTGATTTGATCTGGAGAATGGCCAGACTGGTTCATGCTCACAGGAATGCTATAGTAACTCTGAGTAGAACAGTATCTGTGAAGTCCAGTAAAACACTTAGCTTGGTCTGCTGAATTTGGATTTCTACTGGATGGTAAGGTCAGCGTGAAACACACAGAGTGACTCCATGGCTGGTGGGGGTGATGGAATGGTCAATGGTAGTGGGGAAGGTTTGGTTAATCGTAATTAAATAATTGCTTGTATGCCACAGCGCATTTGAGTATTGTTGTTGAACAACAGCATCTTGTAATTGTTACTTTCAGCATGATAATACACCACGTCACAACGCAAAATCATCTGAAACTGGTTTCATGAACATAACAATGAGTACAATGTTAGTCTAATCTGAATCCTTACACAAACCAGAAAGCACGAGCACATCGCGCCAATCATTTACATTCATATCTACGGCATTTGACAGATGGCCTTATCCAGAGGCACTTAAATTTTAAGCTCATTATAAATCTGAGCAGTTGAGGATTAAGGGCCTTGGCTCAGGGGTCCAACAGGGGCAAAGTGGTGGTGATGGGGTTTGAACCTGACACCTTCTAAAATCGTAGTCCAGTGCCTTGGCTCACATAGTATAATTGACTAAAGCTTTATTAATCTGTGGTAGTATTCTATAAAGTTCATACAGTACCCTAGTTAACATGTGGTCTTCTATGGAAAAGGTGCAGGCTTTTTATTGGTACCTCAAATAATGATGAAATATAGTATACAGAATTGGAAGTGAAATTATTGTTAACCTAGACTAGGACGGGTTTCTTTTTTGAGTTTAGTTCCTCTTAAGGTTTCTTTGTCTTGCTTCCACGGAAAATTTGCCCTTACCACACCGACCCCCCCCCCAACCCCCACCCCCCCCCTCCCGTCACATCTGTGTTGTTAATGAGAGATCAATGTACTTAATTTCACTTACAAAACCATTGTTTAACGCGTCTATTGTTAAATGTGCTACATACAGTACATAAAATTTAATTGAATGAAATGTATTTGTTTAATCTAATACTGAGGTCATAATATATTTATGTTCCCATTGTAATGATTTAAAAGAAAAAAAAAAACAACAACAACAACAACCAAACAGCTCAGCTCGATTCTAATAGCAGTCAGTTAAACACGTGCACTGAGAGAGAAAAAAAAACATCACCGTGACTGATTTAGGCTCTGTGATCAATTAGTAATCATTTTAATCAGGAAACTTGGAGAAGGTGAATCTTTCTGCCTATTAATTACTATTATTATTTTTTCCCAAGGGTAGGCAATGCTTCTTAGTTTGCTTGGGTATGAAATAAGCCTGTGATTATGGCGGGTTAATGATACATGTAATAGAAGCAATAACTGACCTTCAACCAAAAAGTTCTTAGCTAGAAGAAGGCGCGAAGGAGGGAAAATTGGTCTTTTTTGTTTCGTCTTTTGATCGAGAGTCTCAAAGTGCTTGAAAACTGATGCTGAGATTAATCTGTTGCTTAGATACCTAGTGCTTTCTGCTGTGATCACTTATCCCCAAGAAAATGATTGCAATTTAATATCTTCCAGAAGTGTAACATTTGTAATATAGTTAGATTGACAAAATAAACATTCAGAGTTCTGCCGGTGTATGTTCATGAGCAGGGTCTATGAGTACAGCTGCAGGCAGGTAAGTGTCTTGATCTGTAATCAGGCGTGTAATTGCTTGCTTAGAACAAAGCAGTGCGTGCACACACACACACACAAACACGCGCACGCACACACACCTGCATGTTCTGAATCACAATGTTACATGATCAAACAACTGCATTGTCAGTGTGCATGAATTTTTTTGTAGAGAGAGGTTTTGTAACAGTGACAGATTTCAGTAAAGTATGACTTTGAAAAGGAGAGGACAAACTTGGTTAACTAACTTGGTTACCAATTTTGGTATAAAATATGTATATTAATTAAAAATATGCTCCATGATGTGTTTTGCAAATTGGTATTACATTATAATAAAGTGTGCACATTTACACATCTTACAATGAAATGATAAGTTAATCAAGTGTAGGTTATACCATATATATATATTTTTTTTTTATATTTATATTTATATATATATTTATATTTAAATATATATTTAAATATATATATTTATATATATATATATATTTAAATATATATATTTATATATATATATATATTTAAATATTTATATATATATTTATATATATATATATATTTA
>JAAGKR010001525.1:2640-103481 GCA_011419295.1 Clarias macrocephalus | reverse complement strand
CTATGAGTACAGCTGCAGGCAGGTAAGTGTCTTGATCTGTAATCAGGCGTGTAATTGCTTGCTTAGAACAAAGCAGTGCGTGCACACACACACACACACAAACACGCGCACGCACACACACCTGCATGTTCTGAATCACAATGTTACATGATCAAACAACTGCATTGTCAGTGTGCATGCATTTTTGTTGAGAGAGGTTTTGTAACAGTGACAGATTTCAGTAAAGTATGACTTTGAAAAGGAGAGGACAAACTTGGTTAACTAACTTGGTTACCAATTTTGGTATAAAATATGTATATTAATGAAAAAATATGCTCCATGATGTGTTTTGCAAATTGGTATTACATTATAATAAAGTGTGCACATTTACACATCTTACAATGAAATGATAAGTT
The DNA here is from genome assembly GCA_011419295.1 of Clarias macrocephalus. NCBI lineage: Eukaryota > Metazoa > Chordata > Actinopteri > Siluriformes > Clariidae > Clarias > Clarias macrocephalus. The sequence continues at coordinate 103,086 of JAAGKR010001525.1, read as the reverse complement.
AATCAAGTGTAGGTTATACCATTTATATCACAATTAAGACGTCCTTCTATAAAAATCTTAATTATAGCCATATACAGTATTTCTTTTGCTTTGCACTTTCAAAGTGTTACACGCTTGTATCTCTGTCTCTGGGATGTTAAAAGTTTGCCATTTCTGCTTTTCATATGCTTTTGATTGCTCGAAGAAAATTGCCAGAGATTCGAATCGCATTTGAATTTTTTAGCATGAAATAAGATGGACCAAAGTAAACACGGCTTCGATGTCATCAGACATCTTAATAAGGCACATTCGCATGAATTAACCAGAGCATACATCAAAGAGAGTGCAAATTTCCTTCAGCTTGCTAATAAAGACTACTACTGACTCAGATCCAACCAGCCGTAATATACAGTACAGCCATGTCATATCATTTAATTAATATAGTTGTAGAAATATTGTACAAAAACTTATTATTTCAAATAATTACACTGCATTAAAAATGTATTTAATTTAGTTAAAAATTTAAATAACTTTTTATGGAATTTAATTTGATTTGTCCAAAATCACATCACAATTAGGAGCACCCATGCATTTATTTATTTATTTTTAATGCACTTGTCATTTTCCAGCATAAAAGCACTAAGTCTCTTATAAATGCTTGTCGAGAGTAAGAGAAATGAGACACCTCGGTACGGAATGTTCTCCAGGGTGTTCGGTCATCGCTTCTATGTTGTTTTTTTTGTCCTGAAAATTTATGCACCTAACTTTAAGATAGTGTTGCACGATTAGGTGCATAAAAACTGAAATCATAATATACTAGATGTGTGCAATTACTTAATCGTGCAATTTATTACAGGTAATACACGCAAAGTCAGGAATTTTTGTAGAGTTTGTCAATAATTCAAGGTTTATGTTAAGTTAATAAATAAGGAGTGGCAGACATCCTCTTAATGCTAACATTTGTGCCATTATGTGCTGTTAGCTTGGGTAAATGCATTCAACTACACAAATCTAAAATTAGTTAAATTAGTGCTGTACAATGAGATAAATTATTTAAGATCTGTATTCTTTTTCAGCATAAGGTGCAGCTACAAAAAACACAAAACGTCATTTTGTATTTTAACCAATTGTCGGGAATAATTTAAATAATTAATTTAAATATTGAGTAGATATATTGCACAACTATATATATATATATATATATATATATATATAAACAAAACGATATAGTTGATGTATTACACAATTTATTGTGTAATAAAAAAAAAAATAATAATAATAATAATATATTTGTTAGGGTTTTAGGTCATCTCTTCTATGTTGTCTTTTTCCTAAAAAAAAAAAAGATTCACTTCAATTTAATGATTTTATAATAATTATTGCATTAAAATCGAAAATCACAACATGGAAATTTATTGTGCCCATTTGCTCATTCCATAAATGACCTCTTTCACATTCCCGCTCAGGGTCGGGATATACACCAGATGTGAACCCGGTTCATCGCTGGGATCCATAGACCTTTGATCCATATTTACAACTAGGAGAGTTTAACATTGGCAAAGTCTACCATGGTTTTGAAAGTCGCGAGGGAAATGGAGATCCGAGAGGAAAGACACAGTTTGAACCATCACATTGTACATCTCAAATTAACCCAAGTTTATCTGCATGTTGTTAAAAAATAATCTCAGTTGTTGCTTTAATTAAAGCATAATATAACAGTATAAATCTACGGCTAGGAACGATGTTACAGTGAACTGAATGTTAAATATAATGGGAGGAAATATTTTTTGCATGCCATGTAAGATTGTGGACTCTCGCCATTTATTCACAAAGAATCCGCAGCCAGGCACCGAACACCACGGACGATGCGTTTGGGTTTACTGAAGCTTCATGAGCCAGCCTTCAGCAACGTGTGCCTCAGTTCTCAAGGTCACATATATTCTACTTGGAGATAACCTTCCCTAGCAACATTTCCCTATCGCTCCTGCACCTGCATTTAGCCAGAATCATTTCACTGACTGAGGTCTTTCAAAGGATTAAATCCTCACATACAGATTATATTAATTTAGTCAGATTTTCTGGTTGGTTTTGAAATGAATTTGGCATAAATTTTCTGTAACATCACTATTAAATAAATATTTCAGCATGAATGACGTGTATTATCCCATTTATTCTCGGATAATAGGTTTCGTTAACCTAAAGTCCTGCTATTTAGATGCATTTTAAACCATATGCACGCATTTAAAACTAGAAATTCATGCAATCGTGTGTGTGTATATATTTATCTTAGAAGAAACAGGAAGGTGTGTGTGTGTGCATGTGTATGTATTCTACATGTATTATATATGTATACAGTACAGGCCAAAAGTTTGGACACACCTTCTCATTCAAAGAGGTTGAATTTGTATTATGGCAAGAAAAAAGCGGCTAAATGAAGAAAAACGAGTGGCCATCATTACTTTAAGAAATGAAGGTCAGTCAGTCTGAAAAATTGGGAAAACTTTGAAAGTGTCCCCAAGTGCAGTCACAAAAACCATCAAGCGCTACAAAGAAACTGGCTCACATGCGGACCGCCCCGGGAAAGGACGACCAAGAGTCGCCTCTGCTGCGGAGGATAAGTTCATCCGAGTCACCAGCCTCAGAAATCGCAGGTTAACAGCAGCTCAGATCAGAGAGCAGGTCAATGCCACACAGAGTTCTAGCAGCAGACACGTCTCTAGAACAACTGTTAAGAGGAGACTGTGTGAATCAGGCCTTCATGGTAGAATATCTGCTAGGAAACCACTGCTAAGGACAGGCAACGAGCAGAAGAGACGCGTTTTGGCTAAAGAACACAATAAAGAAAAGTCTTTGAATGAGAAGGGATGTCCAAACTTTTGGTCTGTACTGTATGTGCATATAGGACAGCATGATGGCTCAGTGGTTAGGACTGTCGTGGGTTCGATTCCTGCCTCGGGTCAGTTTGTTATGCATTTCTTTATTCCAACATTGCATGCTTATAAGTAAATCTGCATATTTTAAATTAGTGATTAATCTCAGACTATGACTGTGATTAACTAGATTTTTAATCAAATAGTATGCACGAATGTACATACACATTTATATACGTGTGTGTGTGTCTGTATGTGTGTGTTTGTCTGTCTATCTGTCTGTCCCAGAGCCCTGAGATCCAAGTTAACACATCACATCTCACTAAAGCTTTCATCCATTTTGTTTCAATCCAAGCTCAATACCCAATGACAGCAGAGAGAGCAACAGAGGGGGGGAAAAAAAAGAAAAACAAACAAAAATATAGAGAGCAAAAGAACAGAGAGAGAGAGAGAGAGAGAGAGAGAGAGAGAGAGAGAGAGAGAGAGGCCAGGGAAAACAGACGAACAGACAGCAGGACAGATGAAAAGGGAAAGATTTGAGCCCAGTTCTGTCAACCCTGCCTCGACTGGCAAAACCTCTGGCAAAGCCAACCTGTCTGCTGAAACAGCTGTCATGAACATCAGCCCTGCGTCTGGCATGGGAACTTGAGCAGCACAGCAAACTGTTAATCCGCAGAATTCCGCAGGCGCTCATTATCTTCAGCTTGACGGCATTTGGGATGGGGGGAGGGGGGTTTCCCTCCTGAGATAAGAGCCGTTACATATGGAGGGCGTTTCGACAAATATGAGGGCAACATCTGCATTTATTATGTGTTATCAGCTAATGCAATTCTATAAATCCCAATCGAGGTCCAGAATGGATATAATGTGGTGGACCAAACTGTCCTGGCTACTGATTGATACCGTTACAGAGTTACAATTAGGGTAACTAGGGGAATGTTGTGTAATAGCAGGGAAATGTTATGATGTAATACCACATGCAGATGGTACTCTGTGTATACTGGTTTTACCGCCGCGCCTCACGGAGTGGCGCTATATAACTATAGACCGACGCCTCAGGCCTTAGTTCATTCTCTCAAGGCTTAATGAACCGCGTAGTAGCAGAGAAAATCAAGTGAAACATTAAACGAATTTACAATCGCAGTACTGAAATTACAGTACAAATTTAGAATTTATATTAAATATAGGTGTTTCTTATTTGCATTGAATTTAAATGTAGTCAAAGTAAATGTTAAAACAGTAAACCTTTATATATTTTATCATGTGTAACACTAGCATAGCCAGAAAACTCTGGGTGTGCAACAGAAAAATTGGTTGTGCCACAGGTGTTGTCAGATTAATGTACAAAAACTATATAATAAAACTATATAAGCTACACAGCCTTTATAAGACTCCACTTTTATTTAAGTGCACTCACAATGACGACAAAACGTTATGATTTTGTAAAATAATGAAAGCAAACAGGATGCGCTATTCTGTATACCAGATGGCAGATTGACTCTGGGCCGGATCTGGCTGAGTTTCGGCTGTTAGTCTGGCCCACATGCTGCATGGAATCACGGCCTAAGGTTGGGCCCAATGCTGTTTGCCGAAAGTCAACCGGACTAATGCCGGAAGCAGACCAAAACCCAGCCACAAAGTCCCCAGAAATCAGCTATAACTGGCCCACGGCAGTGCCGGAACCCACAGAAGTCAGCCAGACAAGAGCCAAAACGCCACCACATTTACCCCAGAACTCAGCCGCAACTTATCGAGACGGTCCGGAACACCCACATAACTGGACTGATTCTGGTTTCCGTGAACTTGAGCGCGTCAGAAAATGAACCGAAACTCTGTGTATTTCTGACGCGCTCAAGTTCACAGATGTGAAAAATATACACTTTATATATAGAAAGCGAAAAGTCTGCTTTTATATAAACTAAAGGAAAACAAATTCTAGATCATGTATGTCGTATGAAACATGAATTATTGGCGCATCCACTGCTGCGGAGACGACGAGTGACATGATCACCTTCATCACTACCCCTGAAAACAAAGAAATCATTAATTCATCAATGAATTGTTAAAATGGCCACGCGTTCATATTCATTAGTCTACTTCTTCCGCTGCGCTCTGGAAAACTTTATGCGTGCGGCTGAGCGCTGATTAGACTACGTAGGAAATTAAAGAGGAGGATCACGATGCTCAACACCCCGAGCCCAAAACCTCATTTAAATTAAATTAACAAATATTGTAAGTAAACAACAATAGCCCACGTTTAGAAAAGCATTTCCATTTAGACTATAAAAATAATCCTGCCACTAATTTTTAGGCGTACCAGCTGCCACTTTTTATGTAGAAGTTTTCAATACAAATCTTATAATGCCCACATGAGATCAAACATTCTCCATCTTAATATTTTAACTATTTGTTTTCACTATTTAAACCGTTAAACAGTTTATTTTACTATTTTAACTATTATTTCATTTACTTTGAAATAAATTTAAAAACAAGAAATCAAACTTTTGTTTTATTAGTTTTTTGTTTGAGCTGAAAAAACATTGTCCTCAAACATTTAACAGTTGAGGACTCGTGTCCATCAACCTGATCTACAACATGCTAGAGAAACTCCCAGGTGGGAAGACACTGCTTTGTGTAGTTAACATCAAAGACAAAAAAAACGTTAAAAAATAAACATCAACAGCCACGATACATTATACCATAACCGTATTATACCAAAGTAGATTAGAAATACCCAAAATAAAATACCTCAGCTGTTTTAACCATCACAATCAGCGGAAGTTTTCAGAAATTCTTTCCGCGGCGAGGCAGCGTTGGGCGGAGTACATGAGGCATGTGCATGGGCATTGCCAAATCTCCGAATTTTTTCTAAATAGGTCGCTATCTTTAATAACCGATGGAGACTTTGAGCTGGACACACATGCATTCTCGCCTAAACAACTCTTAAAACTACACTTTAACACAATAACAGTAATATTTCAAAATTTTAAGAAACCAGAGAATAAAGAATAAACCAGTTGTTCGGTCAAAATAACCCAACCAGGTGTTTACAGAAATGACAGCATTATTTAGAGTGTTTTTTTTTTTTTTTAGTTATTCTAATGTTCTATTCTGAAAGTCTATTTTTAGAGTTATTTCTATATTTAAAGTTTGATGTCTTTAAATATAAAAAAAAAAAAATAATAATAATAATAATAATAAAACCGATACAAACAGAGGCTATATAACAGTTCATTCTTTGTACAAATAAAATTGTTAGCTAGTGAACTTGATTGTCATTTTTGTTTTAACTCATCATTGTACAATAGCTCTTCTGTTTTTTTTTTTATGTTTGTTGTATAAAGTATTCGGATGTGGAAATAGTATTTCTTCGATACAACATATGACTTTTTTATGACTTAAGCTCTAATCATATTTGAAAAGTGCGTCGAATGAAAATGTCACTTTGTGCCACCTGGCAGTCGTTTCATGAATGAAATGAAATGCGACTGATTTATTTTGGCGGCGGTAATAGACATCCCCCTTGAGATAGGCTTCCTGCTTAAATTAAATACTGGAAAGAATATTAAGCATCGTTCTGATCCAAATTTGGATCTGACAAAGAGATCTGTCTTGAAAGAGATTTTCATACATCAATCACACTCAAAGTAAGGTTTCTTTCTGATGACTCTTCCATGCAGGTCATGTCCAAACAAGCAACACTGCACACCAAGTTAAGGTGCTTTTTACACTATGGTCTCAGTCAGAGGTATCAGTACACCTGACCCAAAAGATCGGTATGTTTGCTCTCTGTATTCAGACGCCTCCTAACTTGTCTTAAAAACTTCTACTTAGGAGTTATTTAGGACCAATCTCAGAGCAACTCTGAGCAAGGAAAACACTCTGAGGTGGGGCTGACCACATCGCTAAATACCACACATCCTTCTGAAGACTGGGATTGGTCATCAAATCAGGTCAATGTGCGAGACTCGCACACATACCGTTCAGGTTCAGATGATCTTGCTTGTCCATGAAGGACTGTATACGGAGAGTCAGCCTAACTATTAATAAACCTACAGGAAAAAAAAAACACTTTCTGCTTTCTTTTTCCTCTTTCTAGCCCTCTCTTCATTATTACAAACACACACACACACACATGCAGGCAAATTTATTATTAGAGGTTAATTTTTTCCCCCTAAATGGTACCAGAGCTTGTGTTTACACTGCACTTACACTGTCTGCACAAATACTCTTATGTTCATGTCAAAAGTCTGGAACAATTTGTTTAATCTTTTTATATTTTATTAACATTTATTAATGCTGTCTGAGAGCAGCAGACAAAAAGTTTTTTAAAAAGTTCATCGCTCCCTCACCGTCTCAGTCAGTGCTCTCCTCAGTCACATTTATTGGTCTAGTGCTAATAAACTGTATCGTGGTTTTTTGCAGGTTGATGGTTGCCAGAGCCAGTGTGGTGCTTGATTTGCATGTTAGAGCGGGTCAAGTTAGCTCTTTGATCGGGTAGGATCAGGTGTGGGAGTGAAAGATGAATAACTGTGCATAACTACGAAGTGATGATATAATAATTATTATATATTATAAGTCCTTATTTTGAGATAACGGGTCTATTTTGTCTAGTTTACCCTTGAGTTTATTTGCCATGCTGGCAATTTTTGTACTTGATCTATTTGAAAGTAACTAAAGATAAATGGCTTGTCTCTTTACTGTGATTGCCGGAGTGTCCATGCACAGTAAGTGGTGGGGTTGGTTTGTATAGCAAACACGAGAGAAGGTACTTTGTCTTCGTCTTACTGCCATTTTTCCTCTGCTTAAGAAACTAAGGCTCTTAAAAGTCCTCCTGACTACTCCTAACAATTTTTTAACATAGGAGCTCTTTTAAGATGTTTAATAAATACATCTTGTATTGACTAGGATCTACTCTTTAATTTTAAGAACAGGCCATGGTGGCTCAGGGGTAGGTTTCTACTGAGTCCTAATGAGTTAGTTAAGGCCTAAGAGTTAATCGAAGTATTAAGGCCCATTTACACTGCAAGTCTCGATGCCCAATTCTGATTTGTTGCCTATATCTGATTTTTCTGACTGTCTGTTTACACCTTCTTTCAAATATGACCCATATCCGATTCAAGTGTTTACACATGCCATACCGTCTGAAACATCGCGCATACTTAAAGGGACTCAACAGCTCAATTCTACGCGTGCAGTGTCTCCTCTGTTCGCTCAACATGTTCTCCGCGCTCGCTCGAGTTTGTCCAGTGTTACAAAGTCTGGAAGTCTGTGATTGGCTGGTTTTGTGGCAGTTTTGTAACACTGGACGAAGTTGAGCGAACGTACAAGCAGAGTCGAGCGCGCGCAGGCAGAGTCGAGCGCGCGCGGAGAACGTGTTGAACGAGCAGGGGAGAACACTGCACGCGCAGAATTGAGCTGTTGAGCGCACAGTGGAGACACTGCACGCGCATAGTGTGCTTTGCCTGCTCTCAAAATGTCGAACCGCGCGCTCAGAATTGTGGCAGGAATTTGTGCCTGATTACGCCATTAAACCGCAAAGAAGTCGCAGTTGTAATGACGTACAGAACGCAATGCCGATCAGAAAATCCGATATGTCTGTTTACACGACAATCACATTAGCACATATCTGATTTATATCTGATTTATTTCTACATATGAAGGAGGCCTGAAACCGATCTCGAAATATCGGAATGCATGCGCTTTTTTCCTGTTTACACGGACATAGAAAATATCCGATATGTGTCACATATGAGCAAAAAATCGGAATTGGGTCACATTTAACTGACAGTGTAAACATAGCTTTAGACTTTACCAATAAAAGGTTGTCCATACTTGGCACAATACTTTTCTTTATTTTTTATGTTTAACAAAAAACGTAACTGTGCACCCTAAGAATTGACATTTTCCTAGCTTACATTTTTCTAAGAAGTGACAGGATCACACAAAAAATTCACTTGTTTTTACTTTTTCCATCATCTTTGCACTGGATGGATTTTAAGAAAAACAATTCGATTTTTCCCCCGATTGTGACCTCATAACAATATTCCCTCCCTCGACTCGTTAGCTCTGCTGTTTTCTGAGAGGGGGCGTGGCTCTGCACTGGCTCATTTACATAGACACTGAAACTGAGCAGGTGGAGGTGGGGCGAGTTTGCGTTTTGCGAAAAGTATTTACATACACTTTGGGGGAGCTGTGTTAAATTGCTTAAGAAACACATAACTATGGGACATGTACATAGCTGATACTGCATACGTGGTGAACATTAATAAGTTTAATTGTCTTATGAAATTGTCGCATGAAAGCTGTTATCGAAGGCAGGTGTCATTCAGAGAAAGAAAAATAATGTATATATCCCGAGTCCACCTGGAAACAGTGGTCTGGGGTTTGATACAAGTGAATTTAGCTGTGGACGGCACCGTATGTGAATCAATCCTGGGTACAGTCTCAAGAGAGTAAGTGTGAAAATGGCCTTCTATCTCTGTGGGAAAAGCGATAGGGGCATGACTAAGCTTTAAACGTGATCAGAACTTCAAACAGGTCCAAGGAGATATCGATCCCGATGTCTGTATCAATACTCAGAAGAGTGTTTTTTTTTTTTAATCAGTAAAACAAACACCTAGATTAGTGAAAAAATCCCTCTATTCATCAAAGCTGCATATGAACAAATTCAGACTTGAGCACTAGAAGGGAGGTGTGACGAGGCATCTCTAATTCATGAACCTGTCGTACGTCCCGTCTAATTTACACGAGACGAGTTTCGCAGGTGTTGCAACAGTGAGCCAATAACAGGAAAGGATTCAACAGAGGATAGTTACCCAACATCTGAGCTCTGATCAGAAATTTCTGGAATGAAACCAACCGTTAAGGCACCTCAGTGACCACGCCATGCTTGTTGATGACATCTGTTCCCTTTCTGATGTTTGATGTGAATATTAACGAACTGCAGCTCTTGACCTGTACCTGCATAATGTTTATTTGCACCGAGCTGCGTGTATCTAATCTCCCGGAGTCTGGCAGAGGAAGCTTTCCGAAGGCGTGTATGCGAACTACGCCTTACGTAACATAAGAGCTATTTGATGCCAATCATCCAACTTTATTCCGCAGTCTCTCTCATTGTTCAATGTGCAGCAGAACTGTGAAACTCAGGGAGACTTTTGGATTCAATTCAACTCGATTTCGAGCATTTTTAAGTTCAGTTGTGAATCGATTCAAATTTATAATCTAATTAACCACAGTCAGTGTGCGATTAATCATGATTAATCATGATTTAAAAATACTCAGATTTGGTTGATTATTACGGAGCCCCTAAAGGGACATGGGTGGGGGGAAAAAATAATTGAAGGAAAATAAAAAGTTTTGGAAAAAAAAGATTTTGGAAAAAAATGTAAGGAAGGAAAAAAAAAAAAACATGGAACGCAAAAAAAAATTGGCGATGAAGAAGAAATCTGAGAAAGGAAAAAAAAAAACAGGACATAGGAGGAAAAGAATACACGAGACCACGTGACATATTTCCGGCGCCATTTCTTAACTTTCGCTATATGCTTCTTCATCGCCAATTTTTTTTTACGTCCCATGTCCCGTTTTTTTTTTCTCGCAAAAGTTCGCGAGATCTCGCAAAAGTTCGCGAGATCTCGCAAAAGTTCGCGAGATCTCGCAAAAGTTTTTGAAAAAAAAAATTCCTAGCTTACATTTTTTTCACCAATCTCATGTTAGCCTATTTTTTTTGCCTCTAATTTTTTTTTTTTTTTTTTTTTTGCCTGGCATTTTTTTTTCCTCCAAAGTTTATCTTTTTCCACCCATTTCCCTTTGGGTACTCAGTAGATTATAAATGTTGTTGGAATAAAGAAATGCATGACAAACTGCTGAGCGGAAACAGATTATGCCGGTTTTTATGCAGTCTCAAACATTAACATTTAACAAATGTTAGATTAAAATCTCTCGATTTTGACCGTCACTGCATGCAGTGGCTGGGTACTATGTGGTGTGGAAGTTAGATCACATGTCTGCTTGCATCCTCTGCGAGTGCTTGTGATGCAGTATAAAGTACAATAGTGTGCTACAAGCCTAGGATGTTCGAGAAGCAAGAGTAAAAGCAGTGGCGATGAAGCTGGTACTGCTAATTAGGGCTGAGCAATAACGATGGAGACAAAAGTGAATTTAACAGAGAATTAAGCGAGGTGAAAAGATGGCTGACTTTACTCGTTCTTTTAACATGAATCGTTCAGCATTCTTAAGACACTGTACCGTACTATACTGTGTAGAGTCGAATGTGTTAGTATCCTAGAACCCAGACAAGGTTTGTTGGTCTTACGAACAAATTGGACTCTCAAAATGGAATTTGTTCGTATGTTGGAATTACTGTACTAAATATTACAGTATATTAGACAGTGTTAAATTTTAAAAAATAACGTTTATAAGACACTTAAATAACTAGTGTGCATCTGTGCGTTCTGAAGAAGCAACTGTGCAAATGTGGTCAAATATTCCTGAATGGTGTAGGAGGATGCAAAATGTGACGACGATGATGGCGAGAAACGATGGATGGCGAGCCCCGCGTGTCGCCTATGCGCCTTGCAAATTTTTCCAAATGTGAGTTTTGTGGAAGATGAAGTCGGTTTGTATTTTCTGCAAAAGTTGTGGTTTATTTTCCAGTTGTGGTTATTAAGCCCTTGTAGTTTTACCCTTTGGAAGTTTACTAAATTATTTAAAAATTGTCAATCAAATCTGAATTGAAAAATTACCCATCTATTCATTGAATCGAATCAAATGACCGTGTATAATAACTTTTTTTTTTATTATCAATTGTAAGATATTGACTACCCTTTTACATTGTCCTTCTTTGCTATTCTAATTATTACTGAATTTATCGCTTCTTTATATCACTACTTACTTCCCAGCATTGATCATTATTAAAATGTGTTTATTATTTAAAAGCAAATTAATCTTTTTCCGCAGGTCGTTTAAAGGTCGTTACACTCCAACCTGAACTCATTTTGACGAGACGTGAATTCGATTGTTCAGACGCACTAAAAATTCCAACCATTGGTGGAAACTGAGCGTGCTTATTTTACTACAGTATGAAGATTCGCCACCGCAGGCCCAAATCCTTGACGGGCAAGAGGGTAATTATACAGTGCCAGCCGCCTTTGTGCTTTAAATTCTCCTCGTACTCCTCATCGCCTAATTCTTCATGCTACATTGCACTCAACATTGTCACCTAACAGGGAAGGACACGGGCATCAGGAAAGGCGGGTCGATGCATTCGAGAATTGTCAGACAACGAAGATTGAGACGACAAAGCCAAAATTCTACACAAAGACACCATGTGCAATATTAAAACTGCTCTAAGGTAGGTAGGAGAAAAAGAAGGAAAAAAAATGCACTTTTACACTGACACTTGACTGAAAAAATCATCTATAGCTGGGGTGAACTACAGGGTATTGCTGAGAGATTAAAAAAAAAAAAAAATCCTGTTTGAATATTTAAGGCAAAACTTTCTGCCCTTTTTGGTGACATTTGAGGCATTTCAGTTGTGGGAACTTGACAAAATGGTGGCCATGGAGAAAACCAGTAACAAAAACAAACGCCAGTGTTTTTTCAGCCGTCGCTGGAAGTTAACACATTGAAATACCCCTTGGTTTTCACTCTACACCTTTCAATATGTGGAAACTCCTGCTTGACTTTCTTCCAAGCTTCCATTAGAGCCGAGCACTATGATTTCTAGTATGAGTCATTTCCCAACCCGCTGGCATCCATCAAAATAAAAACGGATCAGGGCTGGTCGAGAAAAGCTACGCTAAGTGGCTCGATGTTGATCTGTTGTGCTGAAGGCCTGCATTTGTTAGGAACCATCGGCCAAGTGTATGCGCTTAGCCACTGTTAACCTACAACAACTTCAGCAGGCACCCTGAGTATAACATTTTCATAGTGTGTATGGTGAAATATTGTGTGTCCAAGTTATTCTTTTTTTATTCAGAGCCGCTGCAAAACAAGTTTTCATTTATAATGCAAGGTTAAAGTTACCATAACTATACCACTATGGAAGTATAATAGTGCTAAAGTTACCCAAAGCAAATAACATGTTGAATTACATGAACTGAAACAAAAAAACTTGTTGCAATAAAAATGTTAGAATTTCTCTGCATTGCATATTTTCAAGTATTAAAAATACAATATAAATGATTTTTTAACCCTATAAATTCAGATCGACAAAATTCAGGTAATAAACTTGAATAATTGTATTACAAATTTTGTCGACCTGATTTTATGATGTTGAATAAAAAATAATGAAGATGGTATTTTTAACACTTGAAAATATATTTGAATTGCAATCTAGTAACTTGAATATTTTTGCTTTAATTTTAAATGCTTAAATAACATTTTCATTTCAAATCTCCAACCACAATAAATTGCAATAGATGGGTAAATTTTAAGCTTCATCAATGCTATGAGGATTTTTTTTCAATTCAGAACAAATTGCAATGCAAAAAAAATAAATAAATAAAAATTTATTGCAACAATTTTATTTTAGTTCATGTATCATGTATCTTGCCACTATTATACTTCCATATAGAACCGAGTTATTAATTTCAATCAAAAAATATATATTTTTTCTATTTGTGTATAATTAATACACAAAATTTGGGGGTGCAATACAACACCACCACAAAAAACACACTACAGGTCATAGGCAAATAGTTGCCGACAAATTTGGTATTTATATAATATAGTAATGTTATAAGCGTAGCGTTTTAACAATACAAACTATCTTCAAATACAAGAGATTAACATTTAACTTAAAATTACATTAAACAAAAAAAAGCTACATTTTTACTGGTTTGTCAAGGAGCATGAAAAATCTAAAGGAAAGGTTTGTCAGGGAGCATTTAACTAACAAACTAGCTCTCCAGACTTTATACTAGCTATAACTTTATAACATATTTCGGAATGGAACTTGTCAAAACATTGGAACTTTTACCTGCGAGATAGTCTACATCATAAATCTATGATTTCTCCACAACTGAGGCTCTCATTCCTCTCATGGCTCGACTGTTCCAACCCTCTGCTGACAGACCTCATCGCTTGCATTATTAAACCATTGCGTGTTTTGGTCAACATCCAAAATGTGCACATTTCTCCCCTGTTACTTTACACAGCTGACTCTACAGAGTTGATCAGGGAGCACCTGGTGAAAAAGCAAACTGTTCTTACTTTTGGTTTTATATTGGAACTCATTCATCGTATACACCACTTCATCCTGCCGCAGGGGACCTGGAGCCTATCCCAGGAGACTTAGCGCTCGAAGGGGTACACCCTGGACAGGGTGCCAATCCATCGCAGGGCGCACACACGCACACACGCACTATGGAAAATTTGGGAACATCACTTATCCTAATCTGTAGGTGTTTGGACTGTGGGAGGAACACGGAGTACCACGAAGAAACCCATCAAGCATGGGGAGAACATGCAAACTCCAAGCACACAGACCCCGACCCCAGACCCTGGAGAGAGTGTGACTGGTAGTGTTTACTGGGAGGGAGTGATAATTTACTTGGTTTTCTGTGTTAATTAGCGAAATAACCAATTACAGGCATGTAAAAGATCGTCTTTTCCTCCAGTGTGACCCACATTGGGTAGCAGTTGGACACGATGCAGTTGACTGGTACATTATGTCATATTATTGGTAGCTGTTGTATTATTTGGGAAGGCTGACTCGATGGCTTTGCTGACTACCAAGTTAGTTGAAAATGGTGGGAAAGACAAAATTGGCGGTTCCAAGCCTGGATAAAATGGAAAGGGTTGCGTCAGGAAGAGCATCCGGCATAAAAAACCTGTGCCAAATTGTTGCGCGGATGGGAGACTAACAACAACAACAACAACAACATACGGTATGTCCTAGTGTGCAAGCTTTGAGAATGGGAATGTGATATGTTTATCTATAAGCGTCGCCCATCCCGACTGTTCAACCTGACTAAATCTGCAGATTCAACTTTTATGAAAAATCTAAAGGGAACTGTTTGTCAAGGAGCACTTAAAGTTTAATGTAAATTACTTCCACTTCTCCAAGCCCTTAAATAACTGTGTGGTCTATCTATGTGTGTGTGTGTGTTTTTTCTTGATGCATTCCTTTTTAAAGTGTTTACGTGGTAACACAACTCAATGCACTTACAGTATGTATACTTGTACTACTGTTTTGTGTAATTTAATGTGTATTAGATACATTAGGTATCTCCCCCCCCCCCTCCCCTCTCATTTCTTCATATTTTGCTTCCAAAGACCCCAGACCTTCTTGTATTTTAATGCAGTCTTAAGGAATAGTTCTCCAGGCTTCCTGAAAGAACATATTTGTCTCTCATGTTCAGACTGGTCCCAGTATATGACCAGTTTCATGACCAGTTTGTTAAGCCACACAGTGACACATGAATCATTCAAGCATAAAAAAATATCCAACTTAATGCGGAAACCAGTGAGAAACAGGTGCAGATGATGACAGATGATCCGGCTGGTATACGAGTAAACTGGTGATGCTGAATGCTGAGTGGACGGGAGGGGAAATGAGGTTGCGGCATTAATAGCCGATATTTAAATTGGATCCTTAGGCACTTTGCAGCCTGTCGGAGTGAAACTTGAGTTCCTACAGGTATTTCTTTCACTCAATCTACATTCATTCATTTATTATGAAAAAACGAGTGGTGGCTCAAGTCTTTTGCGCAGTACTGTAATCTGTACCTGGCTTGACTGGGGTTTCCTGCACCATTGAGTCTAGTCACTGCTCTTCATTCACCCATCTTTGCATTTCCATCTAGTATTTCCTCAAATACACTGAACGGATTGTATAATTCCTCACCTGCGAGCTCCTTTGGATGAAAGCACTGAGCAGATAAATGTAGAAATGCATATGTAAATCTCACCGTGTTTTTTTTCCCTGACATTTACTTCCACCAACAGATCAGGATTTCTAATATATTCCAGGAATAAACATTCTGCACTAGTTATGTTTTCTGAAACAGAAAGGCTGTTTGCTGTTTCTCTCAGTGCTCATGGTCAGGTTGTAAAAGACATGCATTGCCATCTATGGGCATGATGGGAGAGTTGCACGCAATGAGCTGAGTCAGAACGAAGATAAACTTCTGGAATGTTCCCTCCAAAATATCAGCAAATACTCGAGTTGTGTTCCAAAGGGTTTAGGGAATGGAATCTGCTCCTGCTGTTGATACAGTGCACTTACAGCTAAACTGTAACTATTTTCCCTGTAACGTCAAATGTGACCATATATAGAATATGATATAAAAGCACCATAAATATATCTATAAATATATGAGTGTAGTTCAAGTCAAACAGGGACTTATGATGAAAAAAAAAACAGTAAGATATATGAATAGTGCAAAGGTTTTTAAAAAGGCTGCAAGTCTGTGAACGATGATCCCGGCCGAGGTGGCTCTGAGCCCAATGCAAACATTCTTGTGAACATTCAGCGAGAGGAACACCTGAACTTGTTGGATGAGACACATATGTCCGTGGGAACTGTACACACAATCATTCACCGACACCACTTGCACATTACAATTACTCCCACGTGAACACGCCTCAAGCCATTCCCTCATTTTTGGGCCATTAAAGGAGTTCCTGGGAGGCCAGCGTTTCAGACATCATGGCTCCGGCGTACTGAGAAATCTTTCTACCTTGATGGTATCCAAGCACTAGTGAAACACTGGGATAAGTGCACTAGTGTAGCAGGAGATTATAGAAAGAAATAAAGGAAGTTTTTACTCTTATAACTGTGCTCCATTATTCTGTATAATCAACCAAAGTCCCGGTTTGAC
Organism: Clarias macrocephalus; assembly: GCA_011419295.1. Classification (NCBI taxonomy): domain Eukaryota; kingdom Metazoa; phylum Chordata; class Actinopteri; order Siluriformes; family Clariidae; genus Clarias; species Clarias macrocephalus. The sequence continues at coordinate 86,411 of JAAGKR010001525.1, read as the reverse complement.
TTGAACGCCCTTCCTATAATGTGACGTCATCCTGTCCTAAATGCACGCATGTATTTGTAAAACTGACAACGTATGCATACATTTATTTTTTCGATAATTAATTAACAAATTCGATAAATAATTATTTAACAATGAATGCGTAAACAAGTTATTAGTCTAAACCTAGAGGATGAAACAAACTGAAAATGTGAATTAACTATACATAACTCCAAAAAACTGAAAAGATCATGGGAAACTTAGAGATACCACAACAACAAAAAAAAAGACAAACTGAAATTTACCCTCCACTACAACAGAACAGAGGCATATGAAAAAGAGAAATGAATAAATCATAAAGTACCTGGCGAGGTTCCAGACAAGTGCCAGATTGTCTTTTCCTCCGGACACAAAATGGCTGCTGTCGTCAGCGAACCGCAGGCAGCTCAGGTCCTGGTAGTGACGATTCAAAATAACCAGCAGGTTTCCTGTTGAAACCTACAACAAACATTGAGTGTTTTATATCTGAGATGTGACCAAATATGTCCAAGGATAGAAAAATACCATATTCGCTAATCACTAATTGTTTTTATTTAATGTCGGACGATAATACGTCAAATACTGTTTGTTAGCGTAACAGTCTGCTAAGTTTACACTCAGGCCTCCATGCATCAGGTGGTGCTGAAGAAAATATCAATGAGATTGTAAATCTGTGTCATACAGAACAACCGCAAACTTCCAACAACATGGACTCAGTGAAATTTCAAGAATATGATGAGCTCATTTGTTTCTCTGGAAGCGATGAATAAAATTAGTTAGAGGATGTCAGTCACCACGGTCAGAGTCTCCCAATTACGTTTACTAACGGTTCTTCCCCAAAGCAGGAACAAAAAAATTTGGACTCGTACTGCAAACGATTGTTCTTCAACTTTGGGAAAGTCAGGCAAGGCCGGATTCGGCCGAGTGGACAGAATTAATGACAGATATCGTCTCTTTTGAATGTTTAATTGCAAGGGCTTATAATAAACTAGAGGAAGTTTTATGGTCTGAGTTCCTGGTGTATATAAAAAAAGGAACATAATGGGAAAGAATTATTCAACATAGTATATACGGTGCTTATGCAGGTAGATTTATATGCAGAAAGTCACCCCTTGCCCCTACTGTTCTGTTCTCTGTGTCTGTTCTTTGTTCATTTCTCTTTTTGCCCTTTTTTATTCTTCTTTTCCCAAGTTATATGCATGTTTGGTACATACAAGGAAGAATAAAAAAAGTGTATATTTTATATTATTAATTTAATCTTTAGATTTGAATTTTGTAATAAAGAGTTTGTAAATTGCAATAGTCCTGTTGTAAACAGAATCAAAATTTGTATTAGAAAAAAGAAAAAAAAAAAAAAGAACCATACTGTGTATAGTTTACATAAGACCATCATGTCATTCATTTAATTTCTTATACCAAATTTGTATTTTAAACGATTTAACAACTTCTTATACTAACACATAATTTGAACAAGACTCTAATTACAGCGATACCTTGGCATACAAATTTAATCCATCCCGGATACGAGACCTTCATATTGCAAACGTTTTTTCCCATTAGAAATCATTTGAATACAGATGATCCGTTCCAGCCACCCAACATTATGACCAATATTACCAATTTCCAACACTATAATCATATTTTGCATATAGAAAACAACCAAAACATTTAGAAAAGAATGGAAATACATGGAGTAAATTATGAAACACACATTAAATCTTAATTCATGATTCCTCTCAGCGCTGGCTTCTTCTTGAACAAAATGCAAAAACCTCTCAAAAATATGTAAACTCGCTTTGCTTGGTTTTCCAATGGCGCACAAGTTTTGAGAGACGTAGACGTGGGCCAGACGTACGTGCAAAGCCGAGACAAATTTCCTGCAAAATTTCAGTTTTTAAAAAATTCTTGGGGCGGGGCGCTCGTCTGCTGAGGCACCGCTGTACTCGTTCCAGAGCAGTGTACTTATACTGGTAGTAGAAATGTGATCTACTTACACTATGCACAGAATTTTAACATGGATAGGGAGAAATGACTTTAGTAAGAACATACAGTACAGACCAAAAGTTTGGACACCCCTTCTCATTCAAAGAGTTTTCTTTATTGTGTTCTTTAGCCCAAACGCGTCTCTTCTGCTTGTTGCCTGTCCTTAGCAGTGGTTTCCTAGCAGATATTCTACCATGAAGGCCTGATTCACACAGTCTCCTCTTAACAGTTGTTCTAGAGACGTGTCTGCTGCTAGAACTCTGTGTGGCATTGACCTGCTCTCTGATCTGAGCTGCTGTTAACCTGCGATTTCTGAGGCTGGTGACTCGGATGAACTTATCCTCCGCAGCAGAGGCGACTCTTGGTCGTCCTTTCCTGGGGCGGTCCGCATGTGAGCCAGTTTCTTTGTAGCGCGTGATGGTTTTTGTGACTGCACTTGGGGACACTTTCAAAGTTTTCCCAATTTTTCGGACTGATTGACCTTCATTTCTTAAAGTAATGATGGCCACTCGTTTTTCTTTACTTAGCTGCTTTTTTTTTGCCGTAATACAAATTCAACCTCTTTGAATGAGAAGGTGTGTCCAGACTTTTGGTCTGTACTGTAAATCTAAATAAAACATGGAAGATTTAATAGCCGAGTGAAAAATGTCACCATCTCACAATGCCGGTGTCCAGCATGCAAAAGTTTGGGTCACGGGTCAGAGTGCAAAGTTCAATTTGAAAATACATTTCAAAAATACAGTTCACGCCGTTTAATTCACTCATTTGCACGTTGGAATTATACAACGGTATTCACGTTGTATGGCTTGTGTGATTCTGATTTTAGAGTGCACTCTGCTTGCTCACCTCCCACAGATATATGGCTTCAGCAATGCCTGCCAGCAGATAGAGGCCATCAGGGGAGGCTGTCAGGCAGGTTACAATCCCAGGACACACAATTTTCTGCTGCAGCTGGTCCTGAGAGGAGGAAGTAGAAGAGAGCACAAAAGTAAGCAAAGAAAATGAGATATTGAAAGAAAAAGAAAAAAAAAGTCAAGAATCAAGACAGATTTTTATAACGTGACACTGTATAGGAACGAATTACAGTGAATTTCGCTTTAATTACGCTTTAATCATCCTGTGTTTTAGATGGACGCAGGGTTGATGTTTATCTGTATATGACAATACTCATACGTTCTTATATAAATATATATAAAAATCACACACACACATCCACTAGGGATGGAAATCACCAGGGAACACCCAATAAAGATATCACGATACCCGGGTGTCAATTTGATTTGTATTGCAATTTTATAAAGATTCTGACACAATACACGTTTTCTTAAGATTTTGCTACAAAATTTAATAATAAATAATTTGCTCATACCAAAAAAAAGACATTGCAACATTTCACCACATCCAATGCAAACACACGAAAATGAGAAAAATTGTGCTGTGAGATGAGAATTTTCACATAAAAGAATCATGATACATAACTGAATAATTTTTTCCCCATCTCCACACACACACACACACACACACACACACACACACACACACACACCTTCGCAAAGCCATCGATGTGTCAAAAAAAAGCAAGTAAATCTTGCAAAATTGTCAGTTTAAATAATAATAATAATAGTAAATACAGAAAACCTTGACACTGCAGTTCTGTTTTCAAATGTATTAAATAACATCAAGGTGGGGGGAAAAATGATGGGACTAAAGCACAAAATACTTGTGCTTTAATGAAATACTTTATTATAATGCATGATTTTTCACTGGTCATGATTAAAACAGCACAATGAAAACAAACAAATACTTTGTGTGTATGTGTGGGGGGGGGGGGGGGACACATTAAGGAAACAATGAACAAATCTTCAGCAGGTGATAAACTCAGAAAAAAAAATTATTAGCTTTCAAGTCAGTATTAATATCAAAAGCAATATAATTGCATTACTACATTTCTGTGTTGCCAGTAATGGTTTCATGTAATAGGTATAAAAATTTAGTAATTTTATTTAAAAAGATCCTGCCTAGTTTCCTAATAAGGGAAGTATAAGAAAAGTCAGCGTAAATAAGTAAAGGACTCACAGCTTAACTTCGCTTCAAATGATGCAGCATACCGGCTTCATTTAACGTCAGATAACATTGATATTTCTTTAAAAATGTCAAAAGGTGACCTCCAAAAGATGGAGTTCCTCAAATGTCCACTGGGGGCTGCATCCAAAACTGGTTTTGGTCTCTGTAGTTAGAGTTCCCATTTATGATGATTCTATGGGATCAGTTCAAATTCTAGTAAGCCGTGACATTATTCAGAACTAAGAGAGTGGCTACTTTGAGTGACCAAACCAACCAGCTAACTGAAAATGTAACATTGACAAGTTGACAAGGGACGACATGTACGGAGCGGATGACGGAGTTCAATCAAACAAAAAGTAACATTAAATTATAAATTTATCTTTGCCAACTTAGCATTTTAGCTAAGAGAAAGCTAACCTAGGTAAGGTTATAGAAGAACTGAGGAAAGACGGCATGTTCTAAACACCAGCCAGACTCTGTTAATTTTTTCTCCATATACCCATTTAAGGATTAACTGGGGTTTCGGAACAAGTCTGTACACACTGTACAAGCCTCTGGAGGCTGTGTTATGATCTGAGGTTGCTTCAGTTGCAACGTCATGCAGCAATAAAATGAAATCAGCTGACGATCTGAATGTACTGAATGACCAGGTTAACAACACATCTATGGAGTTTTCCTTGATGGAACGGGCATATTTCAGAACTCAGATTGTGAAATAGTGGTTCTGGGAGCGTGAGGAATCATTTTCAGACATGAACTGGTCACCACTGGTTTCTGTGCGCCGTAATCAAATGAATATTAGAGCGTGCTGGTTTTATTTTTGGCCTGGCAGTGTACAATACAGTTCTCGAGAGACATACAGTACAAAAGCATGTCACATCAATGTCTGTGTACTACTACTTCGCATTTCCTTTTCACGTAAATGATGGAACAGCTTTCTACACTTCAAGTCCTCATTAGTACTTGGTGCTATTAATCGCACAAACTGAAAATGAGTGAAAGAAGGCAAGCGGTAACAAGGCCAAATGATTTAGTTTCTGGACAATTCATCCCATTTTGTGCATTTCCTGTCTGTATAAGCCAATTATACCACAGCATCATAATGTGGATAGAAGTCAAGAGCTAGGGCTAATGATTATAAACGTCAGAATGTAGGAGGGAGTCACTGATCTCTGTAACTTCGGCCGTGACATGGCTGCTGGTGTCAGATGAGTGGGGATTTTGATCTCAGGGGATTTTCATGCACAAGAGTGTCTAGTTGTAGAAAATCATCTACAAAACGGCAGTACAGTGGATGGACAACTGGTTGTTTGTGAGGTCAGAGGATGTCAGAATGGGTGGAGTTGACAGGCGGTGCTACAGTATTGTAAAAACCTTTTATTTTTAAAGTATACCAGAAAACTCATCCAATAGAGAAGATGGTTCACAACGGCTAATGAGCACATGGGGTTTCACTGCTGTCAGCCAAGAACAAGACCTGGAGACTACAATGGTACCAGAAGTAGCTGACCGAAACAAGACAAGATGTCTCAGCAGTTGGTGGGGACGGGGTAATAGTGTGGGGAATGTTCCCTCACCCTAAATTTGCAATCCAATCATGACGACATGCAGCAAAATCTCAAAGTAATGTTATATAAACCATGCAATGAAGATTCGAGGCTGTTTTGAGACCAAAAATTGGCAAGGACCAGTTGGAGCACTGCATCCCTAACAAAGGTGGCCACTGAATATATAACACCTACTGTATATGTTGCTTTGTGTGAATCACACTGCTGTTAAATGTATTGTCGAGATGCTCTGGATGCTTGCTGTTAATGAACGTTTACACTGAGATGTAAGCTGCTGTCATACAGACTCTAATGAAAATGTTTAGAGCTTTCGTTCATTCAACCAAACCTGTACAGAGGTAAGGGACCAAAAAATACGACTGGGACAAGACTGCAATCCCAAGCCCTCTGTGTAAAGATCTCAAATATATAGTCTCAGTATAACAAGCCAGTCAAGGACCATTTGAATAGAAATCAAGGCGTTCAAGACGAAACCAGGATTTGTGACGAAATTTCTTGTGAATGAAGGTGTACAACTAATTGACTTCAAGCACAGTACGGTGATGAGACGATTAGCTGCAGTAAAACACCTGAATGGTGCAAACGTTTGAAAGAAAGCCATATGTCCCTGAATGGAGATCCCGGCCAAGGTGGCGCAGAGCCCACTGCAGTCATCGAGTAGAGAGCCTGATCCTTGAAAATCGACAGATAACTCGTCGCCAACTTGCAGAAGAGTCAGTCTGCGCAAACTGTTCGAAATCATTACATCCCCCATACAGTCCTGACCTTGCTCCAAGCCAAGTTTGGACCATTCCTGCAAGGCATTTCAGACGTGAATCAGGCAGTCCGATCATGGCTCTGGCGTACAGAGGAAACGTTCTACTTTGATGATATCCAAGCACTAGTGAAACGCTGAGAAGTGCACTAGTGTAGCAGGGGATTATATAAAGAAATGAAGGGAGGTTTTACTCTCATAATGGAGTTCTGTACAACCAAATGTCCTGGTTTGACTTGAAAGCCTCGTAAATGAACTACATCATCATGTATAACCTTTTTCTACCTTTACTATGAAATTTGAGAATATAAATAACAGTGAAAAACAGTCATTTTAGTGAATACATTTTTTTAAACATATACAACGACCTGTTTGCAAAAGTATGCACACCCCTAAACTAGCACTTACTTGAAGACTATATACAGGGGTTGGACAATGAAACTGAAACACCTGGATTTAGACCACAATCGTTCATTAGTATGGTGTAGGGCCTTTATTTGTGGCCAATCCAGCATCAATTCCTCTTGGGAATGACTGATACAAGGGATTTTGAGTCATTCTTCTTGCAGATTAGTGGCCAGGTCACTATGTGATGCTGGTGGAGAAAAACGGTTTTCTGACTCGCTCCTCCAAAAACACCCCAAAGTGTTTGGTGACTGTGCAGGCCATGGGAGATGTTCAACTTCACTTTCATGTTCATCAAACCACTCGATCACCAATCTTGCTGTGTGTACTGGTGCATTATCATCCTGTATCCTGAAGGCAGTGCCATGTATCAATGTTTGAACCATTGGGTGCACATAGTCCTCCAGAATGGTTCGGTAGTCCTTGGCAGTGACGCGCCCATCTAGCACAAGTATTTGACCTAGGGAATGCCATGATATTGCAGTCCAAACCATCACTGATCCAACCCCATGCTTCACTCTGGGCATGCAACAGTCTGGGCGGTACACTTCTTTGGGGCTTCTCCAAACCGTAACTCTCTTGCATGTGGCAAAGACAGTGAAGGTTAAATCAGAACAGTGAACAGTCAGCGAACAATACATGTTTCACATTGTCTCAAGATTTCTGCTGCTGGCACCATTGAACCCGACGTTTGACATTGGCACGTGTGATAAAAGGTTTGGCTATAGCAGGCCGGTCATGTACATTGACCCTGTGGAGCTCCCGAAAAACAGGAGAGTTGAGGTGCATATTTAATTCTTGTGAGTTTTTGTTTTTTGGATACAATCCGGGTTAGCACCCGGACATCCCTTTTCATCCCTGCTGGATGCGTTTCTTCCTTCTTGGTGGTATGCTGACATTACCCTGGATACTATGGCTCGATACATTTCAAACACTTGCTGTCTTGGTCACAGATGCGCCAGCGAGACGCGCACCAACAATTTGTCCTCTTCTGAACTCTGATATGTCTCCCATAATGTTGTGTGCATTGCAATATTTTAAGCAAAACTGTGTTATTACTCTGCTAATTAAACCTTCACACACTGCTCTTACTGGTGAAATGTGCAATCAATGAAGATCAGCCACCAGGTTGGTCAAATTTAGCCATGAAACCTCCAACACTAAATTGGCCAGTGTTTCAGTTTCATTGTCCAACCCCTGTAACTTAACTCAGCAACACATTGACATTCTTCCTCTGTCATGATTTGAAAGGGCGTCTCCTGCACAGCGCCCTCTTCGGGTTATCCCCCAGATTTTTTTTTTTTGTAGATTTAGGTATGGTTAAGCCATTCCAAAACCTTGATATTATTTTGGTGAAGGCATTGGTCCCTGGATTTAGAAGTGTGCTTCGGGTTGTCGTCATGCTGAGAGGTGAAATTCCTCTTCATCGCAAGTGTTTTAGCAAAAGTTAGTAAAGTAAAAGTTAAAGTAAGATTTCGTCTGCCAAAAATGATTATCTGTTATTACCGTCTCCAGGACTAAAGCACTAAAACACGGCGCTCCACTGGCATGCTTCACTGAGGGGAGTGATCTTCTTGTGATGTGCTGTAGCTTATTCAGCTTTGGTCTCGTCAGACATTAAAACTGTAGTATCTAACAAGGTTTTTGAGATACTGGGTGTATTTTTTTTATCCCCATGAAAACATTAATTAGACTTTTTTTTTTTTGGTTAAAAAAGGCAAGCCACTAAGCCGTATCTCAGACATATAAAGAATTCAGAAGATTGAGGTCACATGAAGGAAGCAATCAGCTCTTGCCCTAAATTACTGTAATTCTTTTTAATGTTGTTGTAGCCCTCTTGGCTCAGTCCCTGAACAGTTTTCCCCTGGCCTTTTCACCAACTATAGAGGGACATCCTGTTCTTAGCAACTTCACTGTTTCACCATTTAGTGTTCCATAGGAATTTTATTGTAACCATGTGTTAATATTTTCCCCCCCAACAGTGAGATCCTGTACCCAAGCTCTATGGCTCATGGTGTTTCCTGTTAGATGTTACCAAGACAACCTTACAGGACCAGCTGAACATTATTACTTTAATCGGTCACTTTAAATGACAACAGGCGTAAACTAATAAACATTTAGCACAGTTTAAATATGATTGGTTAATTCTGAACACAGGCAATTTATACAAGCGTGCGTAAACTTGTGCAAGTTGAAAGGTTTTGTTTGTGTTCTTCCCCTTCAAAACATTTCTGCAATTTTACTGTAAAGGCGAACTTGGCTCTGACTTTACTTTACTTAGTTTCACTCCTTTACATCACAGAAACTGACACAGGAGTGTGTGGACTATGTACAAATATTTATTTATTTCAAGGGTGAATTTGTGATTCTCATCTCAAGGGGCCAGTATTGGAACGTTATCAGAAAAAAGGTTCAACAATCAACAGCGAGACGCTTACTGAAGAGGACCGCTATCCGAGGGCGGTGTGATCTCACACGATGATGCACGTCCGCACACTTCTACCCATACTGTCGAAACTCTGCAAAAACTTTGTTTTAGGGTGTTGAAGCATTCTCCCTATAGTCCTGATCTCGCTCCATCAGACTTTCACCTGTTTGGTCACCTGAAAGCAGCCCTAGGATGAAAATTCACAACTGATGAAGTGGCTCGCAGCTCAGCCTAAAACATTTTTAATGAGGGAATATGTAAACTGGACAAAGTGTATCGAAAAACAAGAAGATTATGTGGAAAATTATATGTGTGTCTTTTCCAAAAATGTATTGAAATATATTCGACGGCCAGAGTGCGGATCATTTTTGACTCATGTTAAATTCGCAATTCTGTACTAATAAATTTTCTATAATAACAGCAGCTTTGACTTGAGTACCTGCAAATATTACAGTAATAACTCTAAGGTCTAAGCACTGATGGTTCTTTCTGGTTCACTTAATTATATTTAAATGTCAAACCAAATATGAAATGTACCAAAAGTATAAGTTTTGTTGAAGGACTCACAGATAAGGTTCAGAAGGTCCCAGGTTCAAATCCTACAATCACTAAGTTGTTGTCCCTGATAGGCCCTCAACAGCTCAGATTTATAATGAGAATTTTTTTTTTTTTTTTTACACAAGTCGCTCTGTAGAAGGGCGTCTGCCAAATGCCTAAATGTAAATGTGTAAGAAACACCCATACATGCTTTAGTCCAAGGGTTTAACATCCTAATTTAGTTTCCCAGCTTGGCGTATGGCCCACGCAGAGTCACAGCAGGTAGTGTTGTACACCTCACAGCTCCAGGATACCTGATTCAAGCCCAAGCTTCATGTCCTCTGGGTTCTCTGGTTTTTCCTCCTACTACAAAATCGTAATTAATTTGCATGATAGTGACAGAGATAAAGGCTTTTGATGTTTACATTCTCATCCTCAATACATACCAAGCGAGAAGCCTCAGACCAATTGATATCTGTCTATAGCCATGTTTAACCTGATTTACGCTTTTATGTCAAGTCTACAATGACTTTGATCGATCCACAAGGTAGCACTGCATTTCTGGCTTCTTCTTCTTCTTCTACACTCCCTTCCGCCTCCTTTGGTTCAGCGGTCAGACTGAACATCTCCTCCTCCGTCTGCGTTGCCGTATTAGTAACTCTTCTTAAAAACCTATTAGCGCCAATTCCAACAAGATCTGCTTACAGTCTCATTCACCAAAAACAAACACCAGAGAGTGGTGAAGAGACTCAGGACAGATAGGCACAGAAACACCCACCGCCAACTAGTGGTTTGGCGGTGTAATTGCAAAATAAAACAGGCACAAGTATGAATGCTTAAAATTGAGGCAAAACCAAAAACTTTAGACCCTAAGTGTTAAACCTTGGGCACATCTGCAGATATGTTGCTCCTAAGCACAAATGTGTGTCCTGAAGTGAACTAGCAACTGATTCAGGGTCTATCATAGATTGGGTTGCCAGGGAAGCTCACTCACTCATCTTCTATACCGCTTAATCCTGTATTCAGAGTCGTTGGGGGGCTTAGGGCACAAATCGGGGTACACACATCACATCGGGGTGCCAATCCATCACAGGGTAAACACACACAAACACACACACGCACACTACGAGCAATTTTGGAATGCCAATTAGCCTAATCTGCACGTCTCTGGACTGTGGGAGGAAACCGGAGTACCCGGAGGAAACCCACCAGGAACGGGGAGAACATGCAAACTCCACGCACACAGAATCAAGCCTGGCCTGGAATCGAACCCGGACCCTATGCGAACAGCATAGTACTACTTGATTTCAGTCGATTGTGATTAGTCTGGTGACTTACTTTGAATGTAATTTGCCTGACTGATGGTGTGTGTGTGTGTGTGTGTGTGTGTGTGTGTGTGTGTGTGTGTGTGTGTGTGTAGAGGGAGCAGGACTGTATGTATACACCAGGAAGATGAAACTTCACATCCAGATGACATTATCTTTGTTTAATCTTTTATTCACAAATCAAACGTCTGATTATTGACTTAAACTTAAATGAAAGTTATTTGAGTTGATTACTAACTCACGTGCTTCTGGCTTTCTGCACAGGAGCACGTCTTTCATAGACCTTTTAGACTCTATAAATAAATGAAATCCATTAGTGCCCTATAAGGTGCAGCTCTGCCTGACGGAGGTTGGTGTTGTTAGGGAGATCTCTCACCTTCCTCTGGATCTCCCACACGTTGATGAAGTTCTTGCCGAGCTGAGCTCCGAGGATGTACTCCCCGTTCAGGACGGTTAAAGAGCGAGCAGACGAGTTTCCCCCTCGGTAAGATAAGAGATTTGTTCCGGTGTGAGGGTCTAAAAAAGCGCAGTTCCACAGCTGCCCCGCCGAGTCTGCAGTCACCACCACCTCCACGGGCGCCGACATCTTGGACGCACAAAGCGCGAGTATTTTTGGAACGCGGGGGTTCGTCTGTTACAACGTCATTTCCGCTATAGCCTAGCGATGCATGATGGGAAATGTAGTTTTATACAATAAAAGCGTTTTTACTTAACTTTGTTTCCTTTCAGAAGGAACATTGTGGATTAAAATATCTGTAAAATGGACACGTGTATCTCAGTGCTGCTATTTGTATCTGTTTAATTCTCCAGTTATTATATATACATATACAACGATCAGCCATAAGTTTATGACCACCTGATTAATATTGAGCAGGTCCCCCCATTTTGCCACCATAAATTCCAAATTCAAATTCAAATTTTATTTGTCACATGCACAGTCATACACAGTACGATATGCCGTGAAATGCTTAGGCGACTGCCTGTGACCTTAGAATAAAGAAATGAATATAACAGAGAAAGTAGAAATAGATTTAACTAAGAATAAGATAATAAAATATATGTACAGTAAAAATATACAATTTCCAATAAGAAAAATAAGAAAAATCTAAAAATAAAAAAAAATGTATGAAAAATATAAGAAAATATAAGAGAATAAGAAAAACCTGGGTGCAAATGTAGAAAAATATGTATACAATATAAGGAATATAAGAGAGCCTAGGTGTACAGTATAGAGAATATGGGATATAAATAGAGATGTCCAGGGGGTGTGCAAGTATGCTGTAAAGTAAAGTGTTTTGTACTTAAAGTGACTTGTGCTTTTTAACCGTGATGCACTCTGTGTTCTGACACATTTCTGTCACAACCAGCATTTACGTTTTCCTCAACTTGATCTACACTAGAGTTTTCATTACGATCAGACTGCACAGGTCAGCCTTCACTCCCCATGTGCATCACTGACCCTTGACCCCTCCCATGACCCTGCCGCCAGTTCACTGCTTTTCCTTCCTTGGATCACTTTTGGTTTGTCCTGACCACTGCAGACCAGAACCATCCCACAAGAGCTGCAGTTTTGGAGTTGCTCTGACCCATCACAGTTCTCAAAGTCACTGAAATCTTTATGCTTGCCCTTTTTTTTTTTTTTTTTTCATTTTTTGCTTCCAACACATCAACTTCAGTATGTTTAGGAGTCCACATATTTGTATTTGTGGATAATTAAATTTGTGTATTTTTTTCACTAGCTGTTGCCTTTCATCTCCAGGGTCCGGGTTCGATTCCCGCCTCGAGTCTGTGTCCATGGAGTTTGCATGTTCCCCCCCCGTGCTTGGTGGGTTTCCTCCGGGTGCACTGGTTTCCACCCACAGTCCAAAGACATGCAGATTAGTCTGTTTGGCGTTCCCAAATTGCCCGCAGTGTGTGAATGAGTGTGTGAAGATGCAAACTGCAATGGATTGGCACCCAATCCAGGGTGTACCCGTGTCTCATCCCCTAAGCCTCCTGGGATAGCCACCAGGACCCCTGCGATCCTGCAATGACGATGAGTGAGAGAGTGAGTAATTCTCCAGATATCTCAATCTATTTTTAGTTCTCCAAATCTCTATATGCATATATGTTTTTAATGCTCCAGATATTTATACCTATAGATCATTAGTATGTCAAATATTGGAATCTGTATTTGTTTAGTGTTTTTTTTTTTTTTTTTTACTTTTTGTGCCTTTCATCCTAGGAGTTGTAACATCTGATTGTTTGATCTGCAAGATCTGGCCTAGGTTTTATGCCGGATTTCCTTCCTACTGCAACCCTCCCATGTTCTAATCAGGCTTGGGTCTGGTCCCAGTGTAGTTTTATGGATTGTAGGGTTAAAGATCCTCCCCAAGGACCCAACAATGACAACCTGGTAGTTGGGGGGCTCGAAATCCCTGACACTCTAATCAGTAATCCAGAACCCCAAGCACCTGAGCCACCTGTTTAGTGTTTTAATTATCTGTATTTATAGTATATGTGTTGAGTGCTCTAAATATCTGTACCTATACTGTATATCCAATTATTTGCCTTTAAACCTCTTTACTGCACTGAATATCTACAGTATATCTGCTGTTTAATGCTCCGATTTGTATCTGTAACTATATCTATTTATTTCTCTTTAAACCTCTTTAGTGCGCCAAATATCTGCCTCTATAGCTGTTTAATGCTTCAGATATTAATATCTATAGCTTTTTATTACGCATAATATTTATATCTGTAGCTGTTTAATGTTCTGTGGCTAATATCCGTCGAATTTAGTTCTCCAGCTCTTTATCGCTCCAAATATCTGTATCTGTTTATTCATTCATTCTTTCATTCATCTTCTACGCCGCTTATCATGTATTGGGTCACCAGGGAATGGAGCCTATCCCAGGGGGCAGGTTACGCCCTGGACAGGGTGGGGCCTCCTGTGGATCACAGATCACATTCCATGGACGCTCAGTCGGATTGAGAAATGAGGAATCTGGAGGCCAGATCAAACGCCTGCCGAGCCCCATAAGCAGCAGGCTGTGATGCACTGGGTGTTCTGATACCGTTCTATCATAGCCAGAATTGCATTACTTTTCAGTGTGATGGGTATTAGTGTTGTGCTAATGTTTATTGCTCCAGATATCAGTATTTATTATTCATTAATATTATTATTACATCCTTACCATTGTCCACATAATGCCCTCTTCATAGGCTAATACTCAAAAAGAGATTGGAGGTCAAACACAAAGACTTTTGAAAGTTTATTTCAACAATATTTCCAATACACTCACATCTGCCAGCACTTTAATTTTCTTTGAACACTACCATATTTTTCCTCCTCCTGGCTCCCAGGCCAAACACCAGTCACTAAGCCTTATCATGTGTGGGCTAATTTGAGCTAGAGCCCAACTCACTTCTGGGAAGCGTCTGATTTTGACAGTACTTTATTTGTTTTGTTCCAGGAATAACCTAAGCGGAGTTTCCAACCTTCGAGAATTTGTTGTCGACTCGCAAAATTCTAAGGAAAAATATCATACAAAGACATCACTGTATCAATAAAAACCCAAATGTGATTTAGACCTGTAGGACACCTCGCCATAGTCTGATTAATGACAGCGCTGTTAGAATAAATCTCTTTCGTTCGCCGACCCGATGTTGACCAGACTTGATGTAGTCTAAAAATACTCAGTATGCAGCCTCATAAATGTGAGCTCATAATGTAGGAAGTATAGTTCAGCTGGATCGAAAGATATCGGTTAAAACATTTCCCCCTTTAGCATGGACATTATTCACAGTCAATCTGACTGTTTCTTTTTCATGGGTGTAATGTGGGTTAGCAGTGATAACATTCCAGCTCTTATTAAATGATACCTGTTTAAAGGAAATGGGTGAAGCAACATAGTTTATTTTTTGTAAGCTGGTGTCTAGATGAGCAAATGACTTTTAAAGGGCAATCAAACAAGTTTTATAGATTAATCAATGAGTTTAAAGAATAGTCATGGCAGATGGGGTAAGCCCAGGTCCAAGATTTTTTTAAAAAAAGAGGTCAGAAAGAGAGACAGTACAGACTGTGTTAAGCAATTTCCCTCTGGGATTAATAAAGTTCTTTGAATCTGAAACTGAATCTGAACACGAATAAACTTTGCTGCTGTTAATATTTGTCGACAGTGCAAACACGGCGGCTTCAGGTCAGGATCGGTTCCAGCAATTAATAGATTGTCACGTATTCAAGCGGTAAAAATGACCAAAATGTGCTGCGGTATCAACTAAAGCATGTTTTGTGGCCACAAGTTTTTTGTTTGTTTGTTTGTTTGTTTGTTTTTTGTTAAATGCATTAGTAATGCTATAATATTTTGTGTCAGAAAGTCAGAAAGATAAGAATAACAGATAAAGCACTTTCAGTTGTTTTTTTTTTGTTTGTTTGTTTTTTTTTGTCCTAATCCAGTGATCGATAAGAGACGAGCACAAACAGGTCATGAAGCTCAGACAAACATTTGATAGCTAAGAGATATTTCAAATATACTATACTAGATTCAAAATCTGTTTCCCACTTGGAAAGGCACCTTTCTAATAATGAGGTCATAAATTAATAACTTCAGACTATATATATATATATAAAAGCTATATATATGGCTTATTTCGATTGGACGGAAGTGCATTGCTGCCACGGGAAAACTGACAAAAACAATCAAGTTGCGTGTTTTTGATATGAAAAGATTTTGTTATAAAGATATTTTCACGCTATCATGTCAAAAGTTTCATGCGAAAACGTGAAATGATCTTTTGACATATTTCAAGATAGATGTTTTTATGTTATAAAGTAAAAATATTTTTAAATAACATTACAGTTCAGGATAAGATATTTTCCGATCATACCATTAAACATTTCATGTTAAAAACATTAAGTGATTTTTTTCAAGTTATTTCAAGATATTTGTACTTGTCGTAACAATAATTTATTTATGTAAAAACAATATATTTTTTATCCTTCCATGGCAGTAATGCGCTTTCGTCCAACTCAGTACAGAAACCTAAATATGCTGACGTCACAAAAAAAAAAAACTCTTATTTATATTCTCTTTTTATATTCTCCTTTAAATCCAAATAACTGTCTCAGGAATGTCTTTATTCAGTGAACTAAACATTCCTGTTTGTCTTACAGCAGTGCTTTTCCCAACAAAAGTAACGTGTGCCTGCTTCAAGTCCAGGTTAACTGCACACGTCATACAGGTGTCTTGAAACAGTGTCGTACTGAGAATGTCTCCAATTTTGTATTCAATTTTTTTTTTTTTTTTTTGTACACAGACTCTCTCTTTAGGTCCGTCCTGAAATAAAAGCACAAAAAATAGAAGTCAAAATTCATTCATATCAGCAAAGATGAGCTATGAACCATTTAGCCTGATCAGTCATGTTACACACTGTAACCAAGCACACAAGAATAAATATAATCATACCAACACTATGGATACACTGGGGTTGTTTTGTGTAGAAGTTATAAAAACAAAAACAAACAAAAAAAATAAATAAATAAAAAGGTAAGTACTTACATGGACCTAAAAGAAAGCTGATGCACAAAACCGCGAGCAGGACGGCGCCGGCTGTTCGTCCATCGGGTCCATCATTCGGGGGTGACGTATGGGGCACGGCTTTGCACTTTTCTCTATAATCAGTCACAAAAACACCACATTTCACATCCTCATCCAACAGGTGTTTTATCTTGTCCGACAAACGTCTGAGCCCAAATTCTTCCCGTTCCAGTAATAAAAGTTGGCTTGACTTATGACGAAGCATAGGACATGCAGTATGAAATATGACTCACAGTTGCTTCTGCATGAACTGCTTGCTGGACTGGCAGCTCTGCGTTTGCTTCTCAGCGGCAGTCTGCAGATTCTGAGCGGCTTCCTTCAAACTTGCGCACGACTGCAGCTCAATACCCGCCTGGGAGACGTTATGCTTCAGTAGTTCGATCGTTTCTGAAATGAGATCGGAGAGCAATATGCAACTTGTATGTAATTATGATAGGATGGATTTCCTGACTTTGTGAATGGGCACACAGCCTTAAAGCTGAGGGAACAGAGCAAAACTTAGAATCCTTGAACGCTGAGGGCATCCGGAGCGAAACATTGTTTTTTTTTTTTTTTTTTTTGCCAAAATATAAAAAGGAATTCCATTGTCTTATAAGGTTATGTCTTGCCAGAGAACGGGGTATCAAAGTGTTTAAGGATTGCATGATGTCACCTCTCTATTTTGGGTAACACCGAGCAGAAGTGGCGGGCGCTACTGTTCACTTCCAGAACGCTTTTTACGTTTGGCACGGATTTAATGATTAAGTAATGCGTGTAATTGCATCCTGTTTTTGGGATCAGATTTTCCCAGCTCGATCACGTTTTCCATTTTTAGCAGAGATGGCGAGTGTATCGCCCACCTGCAGCTCTCTACCTTGTTCTCTTCATTCATTACAGGCCTACAGTAGCTGTCGTTTTTTACATGCAAACACATTTCCTGTGGTTTAGTTACACAGGAAATACATTCAAACAGGGGAAAAAAAAAGAATAGAGATTCTTGTGCAGGTTGTAATACAAATTTCGGTCTTTTTGTTCTTTCTGAAGTCCTGACTCTATTTTGAATAGTACTATTCGTATAGTATCCCAGAGCCTTATCTGGGTAAAGTATGAATCATCTGAACTATTGCCAAAAAAAAAAAAAAAGATTTTCCTTCAAATCCAAACCATTTTTTTTTTAAGATTACAATCCAACATTTCATGTTAAAGCGTCATAACTGACAAACCGTGGCTATTTGTTTTCTTTGCTCGGTTTCTATGGCTACTCAGGAGAAAAGCCTCTAAGAATACCATCAGGAGCAGAGTGTTCCTTTCACTGCAGCCTGGAATGGGAGGAGGGAAAAAAAAAAAAAAAAGACTGACTTGGATTTTCCTACCTTGCTGCAGCGTGATATTTGCAGTTAAGTTGGCCTCGATGGCTTTGTGCAGCTCAATCTCATTCTCTAGCGCAGTGATGTTCATATTCAGCATGTCCTGAAACACACACACACACACACACACACACACACACACACACACACACATACACATATGAGCTCCAAGGTAATTAACTGAGTTCGTGGGTTGATGCGTCGGAAGCTTTGGTTGTAGATAGTAACATTTCCATGTTAAGGAGTGTTTCAGATCGCAAGAGGGTGTGAGCACTTAGTGCCTATGGGATCTCCGAGTATTAGAAGTGACCTGGGACCTCTGAGACGTTACTATGAATGCCAGTGTAGTCCTTTTAACCCCTTAGCTTATTACTCATGCTAAAGCATTATTACTAGTACCAGTGATAATAAGAACAGGAGAGTGAGAAATAGCATAAGCAATGGGTTTATGAAGTTACATGAAACTATATTAAGCTATATTCTATATATAACAGTATGAGTGTAGTTCCTGTTTAATATGATGATTTTCTGTTCATTTCTTTACTTTGAAACATGTTTTAAGTACGTCTTCTTCACTTGAAGCAAAACCGTCCAACACTGAAAGTGCACAATCCGGGAAAGTGATTTTCCAACTCAAGTATATACTTTTTTCAGGAAAAGCAGAGCTTGATTTCTCTCCCTCTTGCATCCGGTTTAAAATACTGTATCGGCCTCATTCGACTATAGGAAGCACTTTTAAAAAACCCAGCATGGGCAAAGATATTCCACTTCAACAGCCATATGCACAAGCCAGAAAGCGGTACCCACTCACATTTTGCTGATGACAAGACTCCAGGGACTGATTGAGGGCAAGTAGCTGGCTCTTCAGCTGCTCCATGCGAGTCAGCAACAGGCTCTGGTTGGTACGGCCCTGCCTCACCAGCTCCTCCAACGCGATCCGGTCCTTGTTCCAGACGTCTTTCTCCTCAGCAAACTTCTCCTTGAGTTTCTTCAGGTTATTGTTGCACTCGCTGGCCCCCTTCATGTCAGGCGAGGTGGCCCATACCACTATGATGATGAGTGAAATGATCGACCAAAGTGCCAAGAAAGCGATGCCAATGTTGCGCATCGTGTGTGATGACTTTGAGGCAGTCATCCTGGTAGAAAGGGGGGAAAAAAAAGCTGGTCTGCAATACCAAAATACCGAAGATTAAAAAAGGCCCAGTCAGTCTGAAAGTCTGAAAGTCTGAAAGACTGAAAGAGGGTGTGTGTGTGTGTATGTGAGAGGCTGGGTGCCGTGGAGGGAGGCTTATATGGGCCGGACTTCCCCGTTAAACCTCTGCCTACTGCTGGGGAGGAAAAGGAAAAGAGGCGTGGTCCTGGTCCTGGTGGTGGGATGCTTGCCCGGGAAAACCTGTTCATAGCATTCCTTCTGATACTTACATGAGGCAAGATTAACATCTCATTTGTGGGGAAATAAAGACACTGCAGTGAGAATAAGGTCGACTTATCGTGTTCCATCAGAAAGTGAAACTAAAAAAAAAAAAAAATCATTCTCATTTCACCAGAAAAGTTGGACTGTTTGTGTGTGTGTGTATGTTTCAGATTCCATTTCTCAGTCTCAGGGAGTGCTCTGGCAGATTTCCCAGCTCCTGAACTGGGACCCGAATCCTGCTGGAGAGAGACAAGCAGTGCAGTCTGTTTATTCCGTTAACTATGGCTTGTTTAGTGCACTTTCATAAGACCACTAGAGCAGGAGCCACTCAGTGTTTCCAGACGCCATGCCAGGCTTTCACAGGGTGGGTAGACACACACATACACACACACACACACACACAGGTCCGCACCCTGTTCAGCCATTCCTTTAACTGTCATGTTAAAGAGGCTGGTCTGGATTCCTCCCCTTGTATCTCAAAAGTGAGAGAGAAAGAAAAAAAAACAGGGGATTTCATGATTAAAGACAGTTTTTTTTTTTTAGTTTTTTTTTTTAGATTACCATAAATCTAGGGTTGAATGCCTGTTTTAAAGCATTAAAAACTCTGATCTTTGCTGTTCATTTATGCATCTCAAGGCATGTCATAGTGACTATTATGAATTCAATGTGAGGAATCTGAAAATGCTTCATACGAAAATAAGAAGTATGGGACAGGAAACCATTCTAGTGACGTGTGGAAAGTGAAAGCAAACAATTCATTTCAACAAGCAAGTCGCCCCTTAGTAAACATTCGATCTTGATCAGTTTCTTGCTCGCTCCAAAGACGAGGACAGTGATGGACGAGGCGGCAATACATCCTGGACGGGGATGACATTCATTACAGAATGATCAACTAGCCATTACATTGTTACAAAAAAAATGTTTGCTTTCTGATCTGGTCCATCAGTCAGGAGTTTTTGCTTTGTGAAACATCAGCTCCCAGTCTGTGCATGGGCTATAATAAATTCCAAGAGCACCCTCTTCTGGTTCACACATTACTCAGCCATTCTTCAACACGCTGGAATCCAGCGCCGGACTCTGCGAACCTGTGAGTCACTGAGCGTGATCGCATAATGATGATGGATAGCGGTGCATCGTATAAATTTCAATTCTTTACTCAATTGAGTAAAGCATGGCTTTGATGTTTTATGTGTTGGAAGTGCAACTTATTTTTAGGAATGTTGGCTAAACTATAGTATTCTCGGTCTCTGATATTTCTTGATCTGAGACCGTGCAGTGTTTCTTTAAATATTAATCAAATCCATTCTTGGAATACTGTTTTACTCAGATGTTGGTATGAAAAGAAATCGTGGGAATTTATTTGCAAACACAGTAAATAAAGCAATGCTTTTATTTGCCATATTTTCACCGTTCTGGTCTCGCCATTTCATACTCGCTCACTAACTCAGTCTTCCCATCACTCAATTCCAATTAACCTAAGGAAGGGTGGAGAAATCGTGCTTCCTCTGTGACACAGGAAGCCGACATCTTACTATTTTCTAACGGCTGAGTCGAAGGGCAGCATGAAACACTCAGAAGAAAATCACTATCCTTCTTTAGAGTACAGTACATGAGCTTACAGACAGTGTCAATCCGACAGTGTCAATCTGACTGACAGAAAGAGAGAGGATACAGTGTCATTGCTCACGACCTTGAGCATTGTGAATTTTGATGGGTTGACTCCCAGAAATTTGAAATCATGGATTTCAAAACCATCATCTCCCAACAATAAAGAAAAAAAACCTTTATGCTGGTGTGGTGCATTAAATACATTCCTAGATAAAATAAATACATAAATAAAAAAATAAATAAAAAGACATATAATCTCTCAGAGATGTGTTTTAATTTCAAAATATACATTTAAAATATCCATTTTGAATTAGTTGTGTGTCTAGAAAAGAAAATTTTTACATTTTTCACTGCTGTTATCACAACTGATATACTGCCCAGCCAAATATATATATATATATATATATATATATATATATATATATATATATATATATATATATTTATTTCCATATATTTAAACCAGAAATGCGAACAATGTATAGTTCATTGGAAAAACTAGATCATGGAAAACTGCTTAAGGCATTTTCATTTCATTTAACTCAGCGGAACCATGTAACATATCACTAAGTGTAAATAATCCTGTCTGAATAGGGTTAAAGCCAGCATGTAAAAAATTAACTGAATTACAATAAGTAAACTGTGATGTGGCAGGATTTTGTTATATTTTATACAAATGAAGTAGTATGAATGCACCACGGTGGCTTAGTACTGTCTCCTTGCACCTCCAGGTTCTGGGTTCGATTCCCACCTCGGGTATGTATGCATGGAGTTTGCATGTTCTCTCTGTGGTTGGTGGGTTTCCTCCAAAGGCATGCAGATTAGACTAGTTGGTCTTCCCAAACTGCCTGTAGTGTGTGTGTGTGCTTGTGCCCTGTGATGAACTGGCAATTTAACTACAGTATCTGTTAACTGATGGCAGTCTAATTTAAGTCTGGTACAAAGTCCAAGTGCTTTATTTACAATTATGAAGCTTGGACATTTGAGCTGAAAATATAAATGTATTATATTTTAATAGACGTTATACTGTATGAATTTCAACAGAACTGCCATGAGAAAGGGATTAGCATGATGGCTAATTCCTGGTTAAGGCAATAGACTACGGTTTGGAAGGTTCAAACCCCAAAATCACCAAGTTGCCACTGTTGGGCCCTTGAGCAAGGCCCTTAACCCTCAACTGCACAGATGTATAATGAGATAAAAAATGTAAGTCGCTCTGGATAAGGGCATCTGCCAAAAGCCTAGACGTAGGTGTAGATGTAGATGATGGCGGACATGTGAGCATGAAGGACATTATTACATGCTTTGCTTGGAGCTCTCCTAAATAGAGGAATAGAAGACAAACTGAAGAGCTTACTCAAAGGCTTTGGGCTAGGATCAGGAGGTTGTGAAATCAAATCCCAGCACCTCCAAGCTGCCACTGCTAGGTCCCTGATTAAACTCCTTAAACTACTCAGTTGTATCCAGTTCCACTTGTAAAAAGCATAAAGTAATTGCAAATGTTGAGGCGGGCCACCATTTTATTTCCATTTTATTACACCTATTACTCATTGTTTGCCAAGAAGCACTGTTGTGAAAAATCCCGGACATTTTGGACTTTTCAAAAGTTCATTTCAGGTCGCCGAAGCATGATGAAGAAAAAAAAAAAACACTCATTAAACTGCTCTGTAACGATCGCTGTAATTAAAAAGTACTTTTAAAACTGAATCTGATTATCAGTGCACATGTGTAACAGAATTTTAAATAAGTGTCCTTGTAAAATATTTTTCATTTCTTGCATTAATTGACACTAAAAATGAATTCTTTCTTCAATCCCATGCTAGTTTAAACATGCTGGGTAAATTTACTGCCTTAATTTAGTTAGAGCATTACCAAGTACTGGGTTATTATTTTACTTAGCCATTGGTCCTTCTCACTTCTTTGCCACATATATTTTTGTTCCTCATACATAAAAACTAAGACATTCATCTGTAAATGCTGAGGTCAAAGACGTAAGGAAAAAAAGTGTTGGTCATGTTTTAAAGATGAATGCTGTTTTATATATTTGCAATCATTTGTCATTATATGTTTTACACTGATGTCATGATGTTCATAACATTAACACCACATTGTATTAACACATTAACATTGACAGTTAAAGTAAACTGGTGACAGAAGAGTGGGCACTAAAGGCTCACTTACAGTATGTCCATAGTGTCAAAAAGCCAATCCATCCGTTTTGATGGATTTTGAAGCCAATGCAGAACAAAGTCATTGCTGGCTACTACAGAAATGCACCAGAACACCCAGTGCACCACAGTCTGCCAAACATGGGGACCAGCAGGCAAGAGGCCCAAGTCTGCTGGCTCCACCGCAAACTCCACACATCCCAATCTCACAGAATTTGTCGCAAAGAAAAAAGACCAGTGCATCCCAAATCCACGGATGCCCCACCCCACAACCCACAGCATCCAAAGGATCCGCTGCCGCATTCTGGTACCAGACATCACAGTACACACCCACAAGGGCACAAGGGAAATCTAAAACCTACAGTAGTTGGTTTTAATAGTAATGTTTTTAATGTAATGTCTCATCTGTGTATGTTACAGAAGAAAAAAGGTACCATGTTTACATAAAATGGTAGTTAGGTTTTTATAAAAGGATGAGAAGGTTCCCATGCCTCAGTGGCCATAAAATAACCCCCTCACTGCAATTCATGAATCCTTATGTGGTAACACTTGATATACAGTACCTCGTATCCCGACGAATATACACTACATCCAAACTGCTTGTTTCTGCTGGAGCCCTTTTATTTAAATGGAAAATGCAATGTGTTTTTTATAGATTGTATGTCTCCGTGGCTCTCTGTGACTTACATGTTAATGACTGGTTCTTCTGATGCACAGGATGTATGTGACACAGGGCACCTGGCCAAAAGTTGAAATATGTTCTCTTTGCTGATAATAAACAGAGATCTTCAGACATCATGTATGCGCGTGTGGTTGTCTCTCCCGGTTCGAACAGCAGCCAGTAAGTGTATCGAAGTACGATGCACACAACAAGCAACGATTCTTCTCCTTTTAATTCATCTTAAAACAATTCAGACACTCTTTAAAATCCTAACTAGTGCTCCACTGGTTCGATTCTCGTCTCTGTGTGTGAGTTCGCATGTTCTCCACGTGCTTGATGGTTTTCCTCCAGGTACTCCGGTTTCCTCCGGTTAATTGGCATTCCCAAATTGTCTGTAGTGTGTGAATGAGTGTGTGAGTGTGTGTACCCTGAGATGGATTGGCACCCTATCGAGGGTGGACCCCGCCTCGTACCCTAAGTCTGAGGGATAGGCTCAAGGACCCCTGCGACCGTGCATACAGGATAAAACGAGATAGACCATGAGTGAGAGTGAGCGAGCATACATCCTAAGGTTGAGTATAGTTGTACACACTTCATTTACTTATCATCACTTAATGTGGCACAGAAACATATACTCAAACTAGAAAAAATCTATTTCACTGACTGCAATTTTTTTTCTTAAGCCTTAGCAAAAATTTTCTAGATATTTTTTTTCTTTCTGAATATTTTAATAGCTATCTGAATTCAACACCACATATCAAGATTTACTGACTACTTAAAAATAGCCTGAACTATGTCTAGCTGTGATATACTGGGAAGAATTTGAAAGATTTTCATGCTGTTCTCTTCCTTAGTCTGAGACTATGGAAGCTATAAGGTATAAAATCTACTATTTGCTTTAGAGGCTGATTTTAGGAAGTTTAAGAGAAATATAACTATAACTGTATAAATAAATATATTTGGTTATACTGTTTACTGTATACTGATTATTGGTGGCTTAGTAGTTTGCACTGTCACCTTGCACCTCCAGGGTCTGATTCCAGGGTTTGATTCCTGCCTCGGGTCTGTGTGCATGAGTTTGCATGTTCTCCCCGTGCTTGTTGGGTTTCCTCTGGGTGCTCCAGTTTCCTCCCACAGTCAAATAGATTTGGCTAATCCCAAAATTAGAGTACACCATGGGACTCCTCTATTATGTACAGTATGTGGTGTATATTCTCTCTCCTTCCCTCCTTCCTCTTCTCCAGCTGAGTTTGCAGACATTATAGTAGTGTCTCTAATACAGTCTGTAAAAATGCAGAGGGCATGTACTGTATTACTGCTGCTCTCGTTTTCACAGTACCTTTCTCAAAACAGCTCAAACTGGAAAAAACCCACAAAAATGAAAGTTTTTCCCCCCCCCAAAGGGCCATGTGCAGTATTCGTGTATAGAGTAATGCACCAACCATGATGTATTACTATAGAAATAGATGAAGTAGGTGCTCCACACCAATTAGAGGAATGGTTGGACTTTCCAGGTTCTTATTACCCAGCCAGTGACAGCAAGACACAAGAGGCCAATGATGCTGTTTATCTTCCAACTCAGTATAATGGCACAGAGGGCCGATGTATTGAGTGAGTTTACTATGAATACAGACAGATTTCTGGGAAAAGAGGAAAGCAACAGCAGAGTGAATTTATTAAATTCTAAGATATGCACGAACATATGACTGGCAGGTCTATTTTTGAGACTGAATGTCTTCTGCAAAGAGACTTGCTAAATTATTCTTGAATAACCCATAACCTGGCCACTGAAAGCAACCCTAGCTGGCTCCACACTTCCACTATTTACAGTTACAGTAGAAGATAATTTTTATTTATTTATTTGTTTGCTAGTTTATCATATTGTATTGTACTGCAGGTAGTTATTAGCTAAACTGTCTTTGTCAGGCGGCAAGGTGACTTAGTGTTTAGCACTGTCACCTTGAACCTCTAGGGTCCGGGTTTGATTCCCGGCCAGGTTCAATTCCTGTTTGCATATTCTCACTGTGCTTGGTGGGTTCCCTCCGAGTACTCCAGTTTCTTACCACGTGCAGATTAGGCTGATTGGCATTCCCAAATTGCCTGTAGTGTGTGTATGTGTGTGTTCCCAGTGATGGATTGGCACCCTCTCCAGGGTGTATCCCGCCTCGTGCTCTAAGTCTCCTGGGATGGGCTCCAGGCCTCCCACAGCCCTATATACAGGATTAAGCGATATAGACAATGAATGAGTCAATATATACTGTATGTCAAACATGGTCAAATCAGCTAGAAAAGAAAAAAAGACCTTAATACAAGTTTTTCTGTTTTTTTCTTCTTCTTGCACTTAATGGTAGCGCTGATTTCATTTTAGGTCAGACTGTAGATTCACACATCATATCAGATTTGCATGTTATGACGGGTTCACATCCAAACGTACAAGTGACTTTTATCTGTCTCTAATTTGAAGGATGTTACAGTATAAATATTTAATGAGTTAACACTCATTCATTTCAAAAGATGCAATTTTAGACAAAGAGAAAAAGATGCTTGAGATTTTGCTCTGCGAGATGATAAGCAGTCAGTTGGCTGTATTTGTTGAGGTCCAGAAGAGGGGAAAAAAGCCAGATGCCTCGCTTTAGCTTTGTAGCAGTTATTGCTAGCATTGCTATGAAATCCCCATGTTGCCGGTGCTGCCTGGCATGAGCGAGCGCCTCACAAATGCACAGAGGCAAAAAAATGTCCCATGAATTCTGACCTGCCTGTCATTCAAGTTGCATGAATGTGTGATAGTCGGATATCTGAAAAAAAAAACATATCAAAAACAGCCCTAAAAAAATCTGATTTGTGTCACATTAGGGTAAAAAAGCAAATCTGAGTCACTGAGGCTGGGAACATCGCCTCTGATATGCTGTATAGTCCTACGAGCAATTAAGGTGCACGGGTACACACTTTACTTTATTGCTGTTTTTTTTTTTTTAATAAATGTTTTTCAAGGAAACACTAAAACTGAATAGAGTTAGCACATGTTGTCTAATCAAAAGTAGAAATTTTTATAAAAAGAGAGGACAGAAATATAGATTTAGTGGTTTTTGCGTTTTCTGTTTAGTATCCTTTAGGCAAAGAAAACAAGGCATGAAAGATCAAGAGCATTTAAGACATGAAAATTTAAACTTAAAACTTGGTAAATTTGGAACTATTTGCTTATCTTGCAAATATACTGTACAGGAGAACATCAGCACAGAATGATTATCCAGGTCCAAGGTTATCAAATAGTGCATACATTTTGAGCAAAGAGATTAAAAAACGGTGCGGCTCCGCTCACTGCCAGCCTGACTGCCTGCCATTCTATGAGATTTGCAGATGCCAAAGCAACAATAGAGGTCACTTGATCTCAAAGAGTGCAAATGTAAAATGAGATTTTGTATATCTTTAATTATTCACACACATCCTTGCAAGGAATAGAACGATCACCTTATTGCACTACTGTAAATAAACCCGAAATATGGCAGCATGTAAAAAACTGAAAAGCTAAAGCTCTAAATCAGCAAATCAAGGATCTTCCTTTAGTATACACATAACCTTCAATTATTGTACTATATGGTTAAATTGCATACACAACCTACAGTTAGGCTTGTAAACTTACTGTATACTGGTAACAATTCACCCAACTGACAATTCACAAGCAGTACTGTACTGTAGGACACACAGAGTCTTAAATATTATAGCATCACCCCATGGCGTGACATATGAACAACAGCATATTACATATGCTCTAAATCGCAGTTAAATATCCCGTGTGTATACAGATTTATGCAAACACAAGCACACCAGGAATGGACCTACAGTAGTTATATGAAATGCATATAACAGATGAGCAGCTAATGGTCTTCAGTGAGAAGACGAGTGGTGTGACAGTACAGCAGCCTGGATCTGCTGCCTCACAGTATCTCTTTCTTTTTTTCTCCCTCATTCTGATTCGCAAATTTCATCCTTTTATCCAGTTTCCAAGGCAACAAAGTTCCTTAGATTCGCCATTACACATTAAGTAGATCTAAGTTTAGTTAAGACCAAAACTCTGGTGTGAGCTCTTTCATTATGAATTAAATGAAATCACCAGAGAATCACTGCTCTTTCCATTCTCCCTTCTGTTCAAACTATGAAAGTGAAGAAAAACAAGCTTCCTGTGTCATAACTTCACGGCATGCGTCCATTTGTTCTCTGGCTCTTCCACAGACGTGGCATTTGGGTGCCATTTAAATGAATGAGCATGTCTTCTAGCCCGTAGTGGAGTGATGAATTATACCTACAGAACGGCATTCTGAAATGCCCTTGCTACATATTAGTGTAATAATTATGAATTGCACTCTGAAGCAAGTCTCTCAAATGCACTGCACAGTGGTGAGCTGTCTTACTGCTGCAAATTAGCTGGACCTTGCAAAGCAGTGATGTGTCTGTATTCTATAAACAATGCAGCGGAGATTGCTTTCTAAGCTCTTGAATTGTATCCTTTCCAAAGAACTACAGTGTATTATGAGGCTTTGGCTTCATCTTCTTCATTCTTTTAGGTATGCATAAAAGATCATTTGTTGATCATGATTATAACACTGCCCTTTGCCATGCTAATGTTGCACAAGTCTGTGGTATGGAAATGAGCACTTGCAGTTTTACTTGGGCTTTAACAGACAATTGCATTCAACATATCCAAAAACAACTCACTTTTATCAAATTACTTGATAAATGTGTTTATTACTGTACATTTTTTTAATTAGGCTCCATGGTGGCTTAGTGGTTACTTATGTCACCTTGCATGGGTCTCCAGGGTCTCCTCCGGCCCTATACAGTTTTTGTGGAGTATGCAAGTTCTTTCCATGCTTACTGGGTTTCCTCTGGGTACTCCAGTTTCATCCCACAGTCCAAAGACATGCGGTTTACAGTCATGTTCCAAAGTTAATACCCCTCTTTTATTTATTACTATCTTCTTTTTGTGTAAAAACGCGTAGAAAAATCATCTGATCGTACAGTAGCATCTGATCTGATGTAGCAGGCAAATACAATTTTAGTTTTTTGTTTGAGATATCAAAAGTCCCTCTACAATTTTGCATCCTCAATGTCTTTAGATCACAGAGGCCTGGTTTGGTGGCGATCGCATACTGTAAATCTCCTAGGAGGAGTATGTTAAATTCCTTGAGTTGCATTTTGGCAAACGACACAAAATACCTGACTTCTTGTTGAGTTGAGCCCATGATATGCAATGTGAAATTTGTTCGGCTCAATGAGCTCTAATCGTTTCCTGTGCATACGTGCGAGTGTGTATGAGCTATGCAGCCAAAATCTCGTGCGAGGGCCCCGAGCCGCACCCGGGGGCCCAGACTCTCAGGAATCCTATTCGCAGCAGATTCCAACCTGTCTGCAAAATTTCATGAGTTTTTGAGCATGTTAAGACCCCCCAGCAGCAAAAGCCCAAACGTTGGGGAGAAATCCTTAGGAAAACAATAGGGCCCTTCTTATGATGACATAGGGCTGACGTCATAGTGCTTGGGCCCTAAAAATATATATCCAAGCAAGTACCCCCCTTACTACTTCCACAGGATTTAAAAAATGCAAGCCTGTATAGGGCTCTCAGTGCACCCAGAAGCATTAAGCTACAGTACAGAACATTGGGATCGACATGAGTACTGTACATTTGCTTTCCCGTGATGAGGGTAAAAATGTGTCCTACATGTCAAGACCTTCAAAGAGTATATTTCAAGCATTATCACAACTGCAACATACTGTATAGCTCACTGCACTGATATTGTTCAGTATACTATTGTGTAATCGATGAAGAAGACCTCCTTGTTCTGACATTGATGGGAAAATTTGACTTTTTATTATTGGACTGGCCATGTGACCAGGCCTAGGGATCATATAGCATATAGCATTGCTCGTATCCATGCATCTGTCTATTTGCTCCGTACCTGAATAAATACATGAAGCTTCTAATCTTCCAGTTCTGGCAGCGATCAAGGCTGGAGAAGCGTCTCAGGCAACACACTCCAAAGAAAAACAGCAAGCTGAGTGGTTCTAGCCTGCAATGTGAGCTCCATCTCAGCAAATGGGCGGCATTACGCTATTGCAATTCTGTGAAGTTTAACATCAGCTGTGAGTGAATTCATCTTGGAAATGTGAAGGGCAGAAAACAGCTTTAGGATGAGAACAGACTGAGGCACAATGGCTGAACTCACAATTGAAATCCAGATCGATAAACTGAGTGTTTCATTAGCAATGAGGAATTGCTGTTTATCTTACTAAAGGCAGAGTCATAAATAATAATCCATACTTTAAATTAGATTTAAAATGATAATAAAACAATCTTCATAATGGGCCAGTCATTAATAATCACAGAGCTAAGGGATGTCTAGCGGATTAGAGCTGAAGTGCTGGTATACTGTACTGTATGTGTGTGAGCGGGCCAAGCTTTAGAGTCACGTCAATCTGTGCACATTCACACTGGCGGTGTGGCGCTGCTGCCCAGAACATGGTGTTTGTCTATATTTCACATCTAATCCCTCGCCATCGCATGGCCTCTGTTCTATCTCAGCAATGAAAATGACTACAGCGCACACAGATGTGTAGAGCACGTATATCTGCCAAGGTCTCTGGACTGCAAGAATTATGCTTCTTATTTTTCCTTAACATTTTTTGGTTAAGGTTGTCTTGTCTTTTCGCTTATTATTTGCTGGTGAATACACCCACATCGTAGATCTAATTTAAAACTATTTAAACTATTGACTTTAGAAAAATAAATATTGTCGAAGTCAAAATTTCTCTCATCCTTATTTCTATTAATAAAAATAAGATACATCGGGGAACGGTATAAATAATTCACCATATGCAGTTTATGTAATACGGTATGGTGTTTTGGGCAGCATGAAGATATAGAAATAGATTTATTTCTATCACAGAACTTTTTTTCAAATATGATTGGTCAAAAAGTTTAATTAATTCTTCTATAACAGCAGCTCTGACAGTAGTGCTGACAGTGATTCAAATTTATTCATTTTCATTCATCCTCTACACCGCTTATCCTGCCTGGAGCCTATTTCAGGATACATTGGGCACGTGGCAGGGTACACCCTGGATACACACACACACACACACACACACACACACACACACACATGCAAACACTACAGGCAATTTGGGATCACCAATTAACCTAATCTGCCTGTCTTTGCACTTCGGGAGAAAATCGGACCACCAAGCACGGGGAGAAAATACAAACTCCACACGCACAAACCACGATCGAACTGTCGACCCTGGAGGTGCGAGGGGACAGTGCTAACCACTACGCAACCGTGCCACCTGATTCAAATCAAATATAAATTCATGCACTCATACCAATACAGTATGTGGCATTTTTTTTCTTTAATAGTTGCAAGTCATTCACCGTGACTTGTATGGCATCAAAGGGAAACCCAATAACCCAAAACTATAAATAAATAAATAAATATTTGAACAAAACATATTTTCAAAATACTAAAAGCATCTCTTTCAAACACTCACACTGTAAGTCAGGTAGGCAAGTCACTGAGTTCTGCAAGCAATTCCTGCACGTGTGTGTGTGTGTGTGTGTGTGTGTGTGTGTGTGTGTGTGTGTGTGTGTGTGTGTGTGTGTGTGTGTGTGTGCAAGCTAAACAGTGATGGTATCGACTGCACAGAAATGCACAAAAGAGCAGCCTCTCTGCACTAAGAAAACAGTCTCCAGATTAGACATGGCCTTTTCCTTTACTGACAAAATTATCCAATTAAGAAGAAGCTTCTGGCACTGAAAAGCAATCTAAGCATCGTGAGCCATGGCAGTGCTGTTGATTTCCTACATTTAATTGACACCCACCATCCAAGCCCCCAGATACAGACACATTCACACACACCCATACACCCACATGCCATTATAATGATGCGAAATTTAACATAGGACAACCAGCAAATACAAAGATTTCTGTAAAAAAAAAAAAAAAAAAGTATCTCTCAGCACAGTATATGGAATTTCTCAGTCCTGGGGTTTAAACTGATAATACAAATATTAGGTATAAGACCCCTTTCACTCGTCCTCCATATGACATTTCTGTTTTAAAAGTGCAGCTTTTCCCAGGTTTTATAGTCACATCAGGACCTAAAGTGATATAACTGTGCACTGAAGCATCAATAAAATATTATTCCACCTGATGCAGGATATCCAGTCCATCACAAATGCATTATGTTCAGTAGCATCAGGCTGCTGGAAATCAGATTGGCCAGTAAATCACATTGTGTGAAATAAGGACCAGTGCAATGCAGTGTTATTAAAAGGCTGTTTATCCCAGCGATTGTGATTTCTCTCCCAGCATGTTGTTGACTGGAAGTGCTGAGACTGGAGGCCACGAAACACAGGGAGCTCATTAGCAAGCTGTGTGAAAAATGCTCTCACCTGAAGCTCACAGCAGCAATGAGGACAACAACGGATGTCAGCCGCTCCGCGGTCAGAATGTTTCAGCGAAATCATACAAACGATATGAAAATCTTTTTTTTTTTTTTCAAAGCAGGAACTTGATATCATTTTACTTTTAGAAAGGGAATTCATGTGACATGAAGTACATGAATCATATTACTGAATTACTGGCATAGATACTCTAAGTAAGGCATCACTCAATGGCGGAGCGGTCCGGACCCAGACAGAGTGACAGTTCTGTCCTGATGCTTTTCTAATAAATGAAAATAATTAATACACCAGTAATTTAGCTTTTAATCCCCTTGAGGCGGCCGCGGCTATACTGAAGTCACTCAACAGAGCCAATTAACGTGATAGTTTAGCGTGCGGAAGGAACAGAATCGAAAGCGCGACACAGCATGGCTTACTCTGAAAAAAAGGAACGTAGACTATGAAAACTGAACCTTCAAAGATGAAAGACCAGATCAATGTTTATTCTTCCTGTGGGAAGCGTAAAAACGGTTTGTCTCATATGTTCCAAAATTGTGGCGCTATTAAAAAAAGCTGTAATGTGAAATGGGAAACGGATTTTACTGGTCCGCGGTGAGGTTGTGTAAAATACCCGAACTGAGAGCGGTATGACGGAGCAACCACAGTCCTTTCACATTCATCTACAGCCCAGCAGCATGCAAATGAAGATTCACTAAAGACTGATTATTTGTTTTCCACAGAATATAAGGAACTATACAAGACCATCAAAGTTAAATTTATCCACGTTTACTGTAGTTACTTAAAATTGACAATAAATATTATTGAAGTGCAAATTTTTAAATTGCTTGTGTTTTAAAGATTTACAATATCTAAATATATCGTGATCTGAAGCTTAGGCTTGAATAACATTTTATTGACCCAAGGTAATTTTATTTCAGGACCCCTGCTCTAAGTGATCAACCTGCTCTCTATGGGTGTATGTGTAATTACTATGTACAAGAATTTCACCCTTGCCCTGTACTAAAGAATTTAAAACTATAAAAACTATAAATTAACTTATAATACCAATCCAAGAACAGTTATTCTATTATAAACTGTGTAAAATGTATCTACATAATACAATTAAAAAACACTTTTTTACCATGTGTTTTTAAATACGATAGTTTTGTGGAGCAGCTCATGATTACCTTCCTACAGTAGTTATCAATACAAATGTTAACATAAGGTACTTAGTTTCATAATATATCATATTTATGTACGCATGTTTTGTTTAGAGGCACTGTGGCCTCGCACCTCCAGGGCTGAGGGTTCGATTCCTGCTTCGGGTCTGTGCAAAGTGCATGGGGTTTGCATCTTCTCTCTGCGCTTGGTGGGTTTTCTCCGGGTACTCCAGTTTCCTCCCACAGTCCAAAGCCATGCAGATCAGGTTCCTGAATGTGTAAGTGTGTGTGCGACGGCTTGGCTCTCGGGTGCTTGGCAACCTGTCCAGGGTGTACCCTGCCTCATGCATACAAGATGAATGAATGAATGAATGTTTGGTTTAGTAAATGCTTTGAATTCCTGAAAAAGTCCTGGACTTAACATGCTTATTAGAAGTGAATCTTAACTCGATGTAGTTCTTTTCTTTTATAAGTACAGGAAAATGTGTTGACATATGTGGTAATTGATGAGATACAGTACTACAAAGGCGATAGATAGCAATTAGGACGAAACAAACAAACAAGAAAACAGACTGGAGTATTCCATTTAGCAAAAGCAACACACACTGTATGCACTGCCAACTGAGAGAGAGCGACACTCATACCCTGCCTTTTCTTGTCGGGGTTAGACT
This sequence comes from Clarias macrocephalus, assembly GCA_011419295.1. Taxonomy (NCBI): domain Eukaryota; kingdom Metazoa; phylum Chordata; class Actinopteri; order Siluriformes; family Clariidae; genus Clarias; species Clarias macrocephalus. Next base: position 52,288 of record JAAGKR010001525.1, on the reverse strand, counting down.
TGGGTCTGATGGCTGTCCGTTTTCCATTTCGCTCTGATTACTAGCATTACATTCTGTTGACTGCATGGCAGGAACTTCTCGTTCTTCACTCGGTGTTCCATTACTGCGGCTTCTCAATCAAAGTCCATTCCAGCAAGACCCACCCAGCTGTTGGCTGCAATGCAAGCTCAATTAAAACAGACATTAGATCATCAGGCCTCGTCTCTGATCTCATTCTGTCATAGTGTCTGTCTCTCCACTGCAACCTAAAACTCTAGAAAAGATACAATAACATCTGAGGGGATGATAAATTCCTCTGCCTTATGCCATATATGCTCCTTGTACTTGCTTCATGTATACAATGTCACATGTTGATTGAAATAAAGTTGAAGATCAAGGATGATGTAATGAATTGATTGCACATGTGAGGCTTCAAAGTAATGTAAATGTTTTATATTACGGGGTGGGGTGGAGTGTGAATGTGCAGAATAATGTACAGGTATGAGAGTAAAAACTTTTATTTCTTTACTTAATTCCCTGTTCTACTAATGCACTCAACCAAGCATTTCAGTATTGCTTGTTTACCGTCAAGGGAGAACTTTTAAAAAAATTTTTTTACAGTATGCCAGAGCTGTGATCAGACTCCTGTAATGTGTTCTTGTAATGTGCAAGTGGTGTTCACAAATGATTGCTGCTGATGATGATGTTATCCACCAATTTTCTAAGATCAGGAGTTCTACTCGCTGAATGTTCATGAAAAAGGCTGCAGTGGGCTCTGGGCCACCTCGGCTGGGATCATCCATCGGCCTACAGCATTCTTTAAAGCGTGTGCGCGATTCAATTATTTTACTGTGGCTAAGAGTTTCATCATTGTACTGTGCTTGAATTCTTCGGTAAATCAATCAATTTTACACTTTCATTCACAAGAAATGTCACCACAAGTCCCGGTTTGACTAATTTAATCTACTAATATTTACAGTATGTGTATGATATGTTATAGTATATAATGTAATGATATACAAAATTATATATTAAAAAATGTATGTATCAATGGTTTTCAACTGTATAAAACGTTTCACCTTTAAAATAAAAATGACAATATTTAGAAAAATATTTGTTCAGATTTTATATAATAATACTTTACTGCATAAAATTGGCAAAAAAAAAAAAAAAAAACGAATAAGGAGCACAAAAATATTTACGACACCTTTTAAAGTTGTAATTAAAGCCCACAGGGGCTCTTTATATGCCTAAATTCTTTAAAATGCCGTCCTTCCCTCTTCCTTGTGATGCAATGTTCCTGTAATCTTCTGAGCAGTGTAAACCCGGTAGATACAGCGAGTGATTTCGTCCATGATAATGCACTCCAGCGCTTAGTAGACGCAGGTCTTGCCACATGACCGTTAGAGAGCAGCCACGCACGGCAGCTTTGATTAGTCAGTCTGGCAACCACCACAGCCATCACTCCCTCCCTCCAGCACTCACCCTTTCACTCGTACACCCACTAAAGATGACATGCCACCCAACCACTTTCACTTGCTCTCGCTACTTGCCACCTACAGAACACTTCTACCCAGCTAAAATGGCAGCTTTTTTCTAATGCGTGCCCTTTTCAGAGCTTGTAAAAAGTACAGCAATACAGAGAAACACAGTGGCAGAAATGTGAAAAATCAATGATAACAGAATAAGCTGACTCCCGTGCGGTGGTCTAAACATGTCTGCAGCGTCTCATTCATCAGCCTCGGCAGGTAGTATCTTTCAGGCTTGTGCTAAAGGAGTACATGTGGCGAATTTCCTTCTCTATCACAGTGAAAAGGTTTTATATATTCTCTAATGCTTTATACCGAAGTACACTTTACTGTTAGCTGATATGAATAAACCATAAACCCTATTATTAAAACACTATATGAACAGTTTGACAGCAAAATGAGATCAAACCATTTCTGGACGTATACACTTTTTGGCAAATTATTGACCATAGACACTGAATTTGGAAGCCATGATGCATATCAGTATTTATAAAAGTAATATTTCATCTTCATCTCCTATACCACTTATCCTATACAGGGTCGCGGAAGCCTGGAGCCTATCCCAGGAGACTTAAGGCATGAGGCGGGAACAAACTAGAGTAACCAAAGGAAACCCACCAAGCATGAGGAGAACATCGCATACAGACCTGAGGTGAGACTCGAACCTTTGATCCTGGAGGTGCAAAGCCATAGTGTTAAGCATTATGGCACTGTGCTAAAAGTAATATTTCCAAAATGAAATCAAGCTACGGGGTCCTCGGTCATTGTGTGTACCAGCAAAATGAGATACACATGTTGTGTGTGGGAAGCTGTTGTGTTTGTTACACCTGGTTATGTCCACAACCCAGTCAGGATTTCTAATCTTTATTACAACATCATGGCACCACAGATGTTTATGTACTGTACTTAGGTGATGTCCAACTGAACAGAGCCCGAAACTGGTGAAACTGATGCTGCATTGTAAAAGTTTTGTGTATCACTTTTAATCTTTCTCATGATGTTTAACAAACCTTATAATTTAAATTGTTTTGCATGCACCAAAACTCAACACTTTTTTCCTTTGTTCCAGGCTGCTGGCATGACTCACTACAAATACAAAACGTAAAATACAAAGCATGAGCTTATATTTTAACTTAAAACTCAACCAACACTATTATTGATAATGAATGGCAAATTTTTGCCACAGACACAATTGCAAGCTAATTTAAACATGAAAACGATCGTTTGAGTTTCTTGCAAAGTTTCTTTCATTAACGTGAGTTTATTGCATTAACATATTTTAACATAATACATTTTGGCATATGAGGGGTTTTAACACTCTTGATGAAATTAAATGAAAAATGTACAAAATCTTTGAAAATTTATGAATTAATACACAATATTTTAACAGGCTGTAATCCTTCATGCTTCCTATGAAAATATGGAGATATCTCATTTTGCAATCAAACTGTTGCTACTGTATGCTACTTTATTATTATTATTATTATTATTATTATTATTATTATTATTATTATTAAACAAATATGACTAAATATTGATATCTGATTAACCAACTCTTATAATAAATTAATATAAATAATATACAACAAAAATGATTGATTATACAATTATATGATTAATATGCACAACACCTCAATAAACTGAATTTCAAGCGAGGTTAACCTGGTGACCAGAGTTCAGGATGTCTAGAACAAATTGCTAACAACAATAATGTGTGTGTGTGTGTGTTATTTTTTTCTAATTTATGTGGACCTATTTTTTGTTTTGAACTGACTAGTCATTAGCCAAGGCAGGTGTATTTCATTAACATTTAAAGAAATGTGGTGTGACAAGGTGACACAGCGAGTAGCCTTTCAGAGCTCAGGTTACTGTCTGCATGGAGGTTTCACGTGTTCCCCCCATGTCTCTGTGTGTGTGTGTTTTTTTTTGGGGGGGGGGGGGGGGGCTGTACAGGGTTTCCTCCAGGTTCTAAGGTTTCCTCCTACCTTCTAAAACATGACTTTAGTTGTCCCACAAATATTACATAATCACCAATTTTTTTTATTATTTTAAAGTATTCTTGTCAAGCAGAACTGAACATTTGTTGTTATTAATAAATAGCTGTATCATCATATTACTGTATCTTTGTATCATGAATGAAAACAAATGGCATTCAAGTCAAACCGGGACTTGTTATAAAAATGGTCAAATCAATTGCTGTTTATAGAAGACTTGCAAGTGCAGTATGGTGATGAGACTCTTAGCATCAGTAAAACATTGGAGTTGTGCAAACATTTTTAAGAAGGCTGTATGTCCGGGAATGATGGTCCTGGTGGCTTGAAGCCCACTGAATACTCAGGCTTAGTTTGACTTGAACAACCGTTGTACTTTGCCCCTATTACTCTTTACAAATCAACCAAAAATTAACATTTGGACCGAGGGAGCTAGACAACTATGAGGCAAAATAAATCTTACTAAAAATAAAAGCCTCATTTGTTGTCTGACAGGAGTTTTCCAGATCTGCCAAGTCTGTTGGATGACATCTTTGACTGAGGCACAGCTGCAGTTTGTGTAATGCCCAGAGCTCCTGCCCACCTCTTGCTGATCAATGATAACACATGCTAATGAATGTTTACTCCATGCCTGGCTGAAAACAGAGGCCAGCACACTAACATCCTGTCTGTTCCAATCATGTCCACAATGCACTATAATGTCCCTAAGACTGATTAGCATGCAGCATTACTTGGGGTCAATGCTCTAGGAGTAACTGGAACGTGACAGATATTTTGTCCATGATTACGCCTGATTATTGATCCATCATACAGCAGTGTTCAGCAACTCCTGTTGACCCTCTCCAAAGGTCCAGTAAAGCTACTTAAACAACACAACGATACAAGAATCCTGATTGCGGCTGAGGTTAAAGGGATTAATCTGCTATGGCTTTGGCAGCAACATCACTGAAGCACTTTAGTACAACACATAATATTCTGACCAAACTGGCATGTCTTTCCAAAATGAAAATGGATTGACAGCAAACGATCGTTATGGGTTTGGGTTTCTTGCGGAGCTTTCCTGACATTCAAGTCGGATTGACAGATGTGGTTTAAGGTAATACTCTGGAAGGAAATGCACTACCCACAACTGGTAGTATTGTCTTTCATTCAGAAATGATCTGCAGTAGATGATATGTTATGTTGGTTTTCCTTCTTTCTTTCATCTTTCTTCTTTGTTGTAAATTTTAATTTACATTTAATAGCTATAAAAGTGGATGAAAATAACTTTTCTTACCTTTTCTAGGTTCTTTACTATAAGGGGGGCATTACAAGCCGGTTGTACTGTATATAGATTACTTAAGTTATGCAAGAAATCATTCATTTCATCTTTTTTTTTTTCAAGACGAAAATGTTTGAGGATCTGGTGTCATGAATAATCTAACATACATCTTTACATGAACATAAAAGGGAAAGAGCCAAAAGGGTAAACGCAGCAAATAGCCTTACTCGCTAATGCACATGGGCTTTCATCAACAACCCTTATTTAATCGAGATGCGAGTTGGAAATTTTAGCCATTTTTAAAAGCCTTTCAAATGACCTCCTTTGGTTTTGTCTTTCATTTCTTTCCATTATCTGCTTCAGTTAAATTAGATACATCATCACCAGGAAATCCAGCTTCCTGTCAGTTCCCCACCCTTATTTTACCAAAATGAATGCATGGCTTCTCATTTAAGACAATTATATCCCATTCTGGCCTTTCTATGCAAAAGATAATGTAATTAAAGAAAGAGGCAAGAGACTGGCGGACTGGATGTTAATAGAATAACCCAACAAATCTTACTATTGCCATAAACAATGAATTAAATATGTAGAGAAAAGGCAGGCAATGTTGTAATCATAAACCACCTAGTGTAAAGTCGGCGTGGCATTTAAATAAGAGAGAAGAGGAAAAAATGTTTAATAAAATCAAGCCTTACATTTTTAATCAAAGAAACCATGTATATTTCACGGCAATATTTTACCCCCGTAGTATTGTTTTATTACACAGAGATAATAAGACATTTTCCCCAATACAGCCTGGCTTTATTGTTCACCCCAACTAGGAAAGAAGAAAAACACCCCCTCCCCCCCCTTTCATTATTCTTCCTATGCATTGCAATCAGTAGCTTATGATTAGGCAGTTCACTCACCGGGAGAACCGACATTTTTCTACAGACTAAGGCCGAAGTGAGCTGGTAGGCTTACTGTATGGTACTGTAAATTAATAAAGACAATAAAGGGACAGGGGAGCTGTAAAAGTAATATTGGATCAACCTCGTGGAAGCGTCCTATCCTACGAGATGAGCATTAAAAACCTAGGCCACGTTTGTTTAGCCAGCTTGCAAAACCAGCTGACACGTACTTAATAAATATGTGGGTGTAAAAGCTGTTGTAGAATGACTTTGCTATTCTGTCTTTATTCTCATTCAAGCTCAGAATAAAAATGTGTTCATCAGCCCTCCAGGAGCTCAGCGATATTGGCCTCTCCTTAACATGCACTTCAGGTTCTCTCAAATCAAAGCCAGAGGGCAGCTTGGAGAACCCTACCCTGGGGAAAAGCCAACAGCAAATATAATAATATATATAAATAAATATAAATAATATATATTTTATTTCCGCCATAGGAAGGATTCACGAAAATTGTTCTTTTTTTTTTATAAATAATGACACAACTCAAGAAAGCGTTAGTGTGCCATCCTACAAATAGGAGGCTGTTATTAAATAAATGTATATATTTATTTGCGTAGGATTATCTAGCTGAAATTCACAGGCATAGTATACATAGGATATGAAGGGGAAAGAAGGATGTACAGTATAGGAGAATGGAGATGTAAAGGAAGCGGTGCCTGTTGCCATGTCTAACAGTTCTATTACCTCTGGCCTTGTTGTATTCGATCACAGTTAGTCAACAGAAAAGAAATGCAGTACAGTATGAAAAAATACAGCCTTATAAATAAATACAGGTATAAGACTTGTCATGCGTGATGTAAAATAAAATTTGTTACAGTAACAACTTATACATATTATGTGTACAATATGTCACCTTTGACATACAGTTAGAAAGTCCATGATTAACATAAACAAACATTTTGCTCCTTCCTTCCTTCCTTCCTTCCCCTGTTGTCTATTTCTTGGTTCTCTCTTTCTCTCCAAGGTCCACAGCTAGATGTGGCATAGCAATATAAATGGTTTACAGTGTCTAACAAGCACTGTTGTTCTCCTGTGATTCTAAGGTGAATGTGAGCCATTACCATTATCGGCACAACAGACAAAGACAAGCACCAGAGCAACAAAGTTCTATAATCAGAAGTCAGGGGATTGCTCGTTCTTTAAACCCCATCACTCACAGATCAAACCAGTGCCACAGAGTGACTGCTTTGCACACCACAGCATGCAGGACGAGTCAAGGATTACCTCTCTTAGACAACAATCGATTTCTGTCCCAAGAATCCCAATTTTCTTCGAAACAGGTGCCAATAGTGATATTTTTCACTGTCGAAACTCTGCCTTCACTCTTTTTTCGCTTAGCACTTCTGGATGTTGTGTTTCTCCCCATTCACTTTTATCTACTCACATTTCTTCCATTATCTGTCTCTCACTCAGTTTAGTGTGTAAGTGTAGAGCGGGTCTGGGAATTGCCGAGGTGCTGAGCTGGTGAAGGTTAAGGGCAGTCATCCAGAAAGCACAATTAAATCAGGGGGTGGCATGCTGTATGACCAAGCCCTACCGAGGGAGCTGATAAAGACGCTCTGCTGGGACATGGGGAGGGAGCTTAGTCCGGTCTCACTTCAGAGGAACTCTGGGAACATCATACTGCGAAAAGGCTTGCTGCGTTTATTAAAAATTAGCTGCATTTATTCTTGTGCATACATGCATTTATTATGAGATGAGAGAACAATATAACATGCTGTCATGTTTAGTTCTGCACACAAAAAAAAGTTTAAATAAAGACAAAGGGATTCATTTTACTAACCAGAATTGGGCCATTAGAGATTACGGAATGATGTGCAGTTTAGGGTTAGAAATCCTTAATTGACAGTAAAAACTACAATGTGGCAAACTCAGAAATCAACTCGTTTAGGGAGGATGCGTGCCTAGATTAAGGGCTTTAATGATCCACAAAGCACTAAGCTGGTAACACTAATATTAAGTAGTCATCTCAGAGAGAGAGAGAGAGAGAGCTGAAGGGCAGAGGAACTCCTCAATTTTGCGTGACACGATCCCTCGGTAATTCCTCTCCACTCACAATGTTAAGACTAAGCTCGTAAATACATTTTTGTGAACTATATTTTCAATACATTTTTCTCTGATGTAATACCATACAGGCTCAAGTATCAGACAGCTTCTCGGATGAGTGGCACAGAAATTATGGCTTTGTTCACATTACAAGCCACAATGTTCAGTTCCGATTTTTTCGTCAGATCGGATTAGCGTGCCATAAGGGTATTCATAATTCATAATTTAAAATGCCTTTTACCTGATTCTTCTGTGGACGTCTATGCCGACATGTGCGCACATCGAGACGTCTATGCCCGCACCATCTGGGATAAAATGCGTCATACTGTATACAGTATGTATGACCACTCATTCATTTCAAACAATGTATGCAATTTTAGCATATAAATGCTTGGGATTTTGCTCTGACGGACGCCAGCTGTAATTGTTGAGGTCCAGAGTAAGCAACAAAGCTAGACGTCTCTTAAGCTGTTTTAGCACTGCAGACCGACTCTGTTCTCATTAAGATATACAGGTATCTTCAATCGAGGACCACATACGAAAGTGATTCCGATCCGATCCGATGTGAAACACATCAGATCTCACATTAGTCACATTAGGGTAAAAAAGCTGGAATTGAGTCACTGCAGTATGGTACTGTGAACGTAGCCTGTGTCAGTGCACTGAAAGAAGCAAATGGAGGGTGCATAAAGGTACATGACCAGGTGCTGATTACCTGCCTGAGGGCGTTGCCTGGCAACCGGCAACATAAAAGCCTGCTTATCTGACTCTGTGAGGGCACCCGCACTGTTACAAATTTCGTCAGATTTTTCCTTTGTTTAATTCTTGAATTAGGAAAAAGGAATAAATTTAGTTTGAATGATCAAATTTAGTGGTTACAATTTTCATTAAAGCACGAACACATTTTGCTATTTTAAAACAATAGCTGAGCAAAACTCTATTACATTATCATTATGATTATAACCATGCAATTATGCCATGCTTCGATTTACTTTTTTACTTTTTTTAAATACTGCTTGAGCCAAGCTAGTCTTGGCGAAAAAGCTCCAACAGCAGGCTTTCCCTTGAGGCCTCTCACCAATTTAACCTCTGGGTGAATATGAAATAATTTACACGAATAGCTGATTTCAGAACAGCCCTCCTGCGACTGTATGGGTAGACTACAGTAGGTTTGCTAAGGGAATTCATGGATGAAGATGTGCAAAGACAAAGCAATGATGCAAAATAACAGAATGCACTGTACAGTAAAGCAGGTCAGGATTCATGTACAGTAGCTCAGTTTGCTGTAGCTCTCACGTGCATCTGTAGGTGTGATTCCTTCCACTATTCCTCGTTGTGATCTGGCAAGAAAGAAGTTTAATTATCACATTCTTCCTCCTTTATTTCTCTGTTCCTCCTTCACACAATCCATTCTAAGACGATCGTTTTTCTGCTGCAAGCACATCATTACCAGCTGCCAGTATATACATCAGGACAAAAAGTCCAAAGGGAACTATCTAGCCTTCGAGCCTTCTGTCCGAAGGGAGTCCAGATGAATCATCAAGGCATGTAGTTTTTTTTTTTTTTTTCCTCTTTCAGAAAAAGGGCTAGATCTCTAAGGATAAGGTAGAGTAACACTAGAGCTAAACTGCATAAAGCAAATCGCTCTTAGCTGCTGGAATCTAGTTTTATGTAAACAAGGAGTGAATACAACCCTAGGTAAAACACCGGAAAGCAAGCAGGGCCATTACTCAGTGAGAGAGACCACACATCATGATGCCAACACAAATCGAGAGCCAACCAAACCTCAATGAGCTTGTTTATATTAGAGGGTAGATTAATATAACCATTAAGTGTCACAAGAGGGATCTACTGAGGTATAGTGTTAGGAAAAAGAGTGGGACGATGAGAAGGAACAAATTCACTCGCTTGTTATAATTACATACAGTGAGTGTCTGAAGCTGTAGCTGTAAAATATCCTTGTGACTATACTGTAACTCTAAATAGGTTTATTGACAAAAGTGTAATACTAAAGTTACATATTGGGAATACTGTAACTCCAAAGTGACCTTTCATTTATTTTTACATTTATTTTACTAGAAAATCCCGCTGAGATCAAGCAATCTTTTATACGTGGGTGATCGGCACAAACATTCTAGAAATAATTACTTAGATTAAAAAAAAAATATATATATATATATATGATCTCTCTAGGAAAAACCTCTACATGCATCCTTCACCAGATATTCGCCAGATATTAATGTGACCAATTTTCAATCTTTTTGCAAATGATTTCATGTCCAGGCTGCATTATGAGAAAATGCAGTTCTCCCCCGGCTCAGTAATAACTCGGGTATCTTAAAAAGCAACCACCTGAAAGACAAACCACCAGAGCTGAGACAGAAAAGGTACAACGATAAGCTGATAGTTTGCCTATTATTGCTTTATATACCAGTGCAAGTGATCAGTAAATCAAAAGGAATGTAATAGTGAGTAAGAGACTTGCTATTTGTTACGAAACATAAGGATGCATGTTAGTGACCATGCTGTAATGATAAAGTCTCTTATTGCTATTGCTGTAACTCTGAAGTAATGTAATGACTAAACTGTGATGTAACCGTAAAGTGACATTAACAATGTTAGTGCATCATAATTTAGTGACAGTGTTGATACTGTAAAGTTAATGACAATGCTATATCTCACATGGCCTTTTGACAATGCTGTAACTCTAATGTGACCTTTTATTGTTGTAACTGTAAAGACTAACTTACTCTCTCCTCTAACTATATAAGTGGCGAATTAATGTGACTTAGTGAAAAAGCTCTATATCTACGTACTAAGAAACTATACTTATATATAGGAAATAACAAAAATATGTTTGCAAACTGACTTCGTATCAGTATGACTCTGATTTGACTCAGACACTAATATTAACCCTAACCCCCTAATTAAACAGTGTTAATATGATGCATACCAATGCATAACTCTACAGTGACAAATCTGTAACTGTAAAGTTGCTTGTGTTGTGGTTGCTGGTTTGGTGATCGTGATGCTTCTAGGATGAATAGAGACTATCAATGCACCCACTTAAATCTATCCTTTAATATGTTTCTCTCAGACTGAATGCTTCAGTGCCCCTTCAAGAGGACGCAGCTTGGAAAACAAACTGTTATCTGAGTGACAACAATATATCAGCATTCATTCCGTGTACACATCATAATGAACACCTCAAATGTTGGAAACGCATGTTAATTTAAAACGTTTAAAAGTTTATACCTAAAGCAAAAGGGCGTGTCCTAGTTTACAGGAAAATAAATCATATATACAGGATATAAAATCTTTCCACATAGATTGTATTTTATTATATATAGTAAAATAAAATCTATGTGGAAATAGAGGGGCACACTATTGTAAATACGCCTATAAAAACTATACCTCCTAATGAGGGAGGTATTTAGTTAAAGTACATAGTAGAGGTAGACCAGAGACCAGACTCTATCAAGCTGAATAGAGCATTATTGGACATTTTTAACCGGAAAAATGTCAGAAAACCACACCAATAGTGTGGAGGGGCCGTTATAAGAAATGAGGAGAATGTGATTCTGAACAGACAAAGGCAGGGGATTGAGTGAGGTTGAAGCGAAGAAAGGAGTTCTAATACTGAGGTGATGTCATTAATCGTCTGCCCACACCTTAGGAGCTAAGGTGAAATGAGAAAAAAAAAAAAAAAGATTAGATATCCCAGAGCAACTCCATCAAATTCATGTAAAAAAAGAAAAGTGGCTCAGGACATTTTCTGTAATTCAGAGGTCATCTCATGGTGCCCACCTGAGGACTTCATAACTTCATCACACATATTGTATAACCCGGCTAGAAGAAGGATCAGAGACCTCATAATATAAGAAACATAAACCACAGGGCGAAACCTAGAGTTCCTCATGCATGCTAATACATGTTTTAATTTTTTTGGTGACCGCACACTCTGTTCGCAAGTAACGATAGCATGTGGGCATCAGAATCTGCACGCTCTGCTCTGAAATAAATTTTGTATTGCAAAACCAATTCAATCCAGTTCATAAAAATGCAATTGGCCTGCTAAGATACACAAGCGTGAGATAAAACTGACATTCATACACAGATGTATTTACTTAAGATACACTGATATAATCCATCTGTTATTGGCTGTATACTATAGGAATTTCACACTTGGTGGTACAACCCAATTCACTTAATGTATACCTCCTAAGACCTATGTGTTACCTATATTTAAACCCAAAATTCTCCCTACCGAGGATCCTACTTGGCATAGCCACAGCTACGATCAAAGAGTGTGTGCAAATTGTCTTCATACTAACGCTTAGCTACTGTACATCAACTGACAGAACAACCAACCCTGGACGCATTTCATATTACCATACATTTCATGTTTTATTTGGATTAGGATATATTCTTTTTTATTTTATTTTTACAAAATGTATGTTTAGTTATCATAGACTTTTAGTGGGCCAAAGACATACATTTAGATGCATTTAAATGTATTTGGTAGTACTGGTTTTTAGTTACTCAAACAATTGAGGTGAGATTCAACAAGCTTCTCCTAATTGACAAAACCTTTGCTTAATTCATCTTAACAGACCTCAGGTATCAAAGCCAGGTTTATGGGCCTCATTGTTCAGACATGTTCAAACATTTTAAGTTTGGTCAGTACATTTTCTGTGGGATTTAGCTCGGCACGTTGTGATGACCCCTCCATTGCTTTCATTGTGTTGTCTTTAAGCCACTTTTCAAAACTCTGGAAATGTCCTGGTGAAAGTTATACCGTAGTTATGACCATTTATTTTTCTCCTGGATGAAGTCTTGAAGTGTGGCTGCATTATGTTTTGACATGCTACTGTACTTTCTGATAATGCCTTCTAAGTTCCTAATTTTCCAATTTCAGTTCATTAATAAAACACAGCAAAACACCCTTACCACATGATGCCCCATGTATCACAGATGGGATAGTGTTTTTTCGCTTTTAAGTTCTCACCATTTGTCCTCTATACAGTACACAGCACCAGACTTGTGAAGTTCCACATTTTTTGAGGTCTGTGCTCAGTCCACTGGATTTTGCTTTGGTGTCAAGGCCAAGAGTCAGGGACTCTACAAAAGTCCTTAAACAACCTCACACACCCAGTAAACTCCAACTTATGACAATTAGCTAATCAAAAGTTTCCAAATATCATTACACCAATTTCTGTTGACTACAGAAAGAGTCTAAATGATTGTATGTAAATTTTTGACACACAAAAATTTGACCAAATAATGAAACAGTTTTAACATAATCTTACATAAGTGGTAAGAAAATATCGTTATCCCAAAGTGACCCCTAGAAGTTTACCACATTATGTTATGTTCCACACTCTTCTTAAAATGGATTAAAATCTACATATACCATTCTACACACACTACCCCACAATGTAAAAATAAGTTTTGGGCATGTTTTTATTTATTTATTTATTTTTATATAGAATTGGTCAAGCTCAACTTGGTTGGGTTTTTAGGTCTCTCTATACAGTTGGCACTCTATGCAAAATTGTGGTCTTTACCAGCCATCCTAAAGAGGCAGAATGCAACAACTGCATTTATTGTCTCCAAAAGACCCTACAGCAATTGCTTCCTGTAACCTAATTTATCCTTACTTTTCTTGGCATTAGATGAACTGCTCTTCTGTGAGTTTTAGTCGGTTCTTTTATAGCAAGCAGAAATTTTAATGCCTAGGCATATAAAAAGTAGACAGGCCATTGCCACAGTCAGCCAGTGATGTAGAATTAAAAAATGATTTCTACTGGTAGTCCATCTGGTTCGCAATGAACCTTAAAATTAAGGATGTAACATTCCTTTCATGTTGATAAAATGTACTTTTGCAAATACTGTGCAGTTTCATTTTTCAAAACCAACATTATGTGCAAAAGAGACAGAAGCTTAGCAGCAATCTTTTAAATATGAAGAATTCATTAGAAAGTTGCAGCAATGTCTTGTTTAGTTCCATTAGATTACATTAATACAAGTGAGAAGTCACAGATTATGTACATTTTTGGTCTGTTGACCCTGGTTGTACAGTAGCTATCAATAGTTTGTATTGCCGTGTCACATGTCAAGATCCACGTTCCTTGTTTGTCCATTGTTTCCTGTCCTTGTCAGCTTGCACAATCTGTAGACTAGTTCCACATGTTTTTATTTCCAGCTATCCATATTTGGCGAAAGCTTAATACACTTTCCCTTTGATTAGTTGCTTTTACTCCTTCTGCCGTTCTTTGCCTGTCTAACATAGTCATTCATGTTTCTGGTTATATGTTTCACCCTGGACTGGTTACATCACTCCAACTATTTAGGATTTTTTTTTTCAAATCTCATCTCTTTGCATAGCCCTTATTACCACTTCATTTCTCATGTCTCAACCTTCTTATCTGTAATAACACCTAAATAGTGAGCATTCAGTATGCTGTACTACACTTCTTAAGCACAGGCTAAGGAATATCAGAAGCTTGTTTTCAGAAGCCACTAAACTTTCGCATAGATGAGAGAAAAGGAAGTGAACAACCCTTGACTCTTACAGTGTGGCATATTGCATGTAAATTATCGTAAAAACTTGAACACCAGGTCTAGGCAGAATGCTGCCTGACCTGCTTTTATTTTTCTCAATCTCTTTTATGGCTGTGTATATGGTCTTGAAATTCCTAGGGCACACCATTTTCTTTGCAATGTGGCACTCGTCAAGGTTGTCCTGTGAGTCCTCAGTTGCCCATCTCGGCTTTAAAGCCCATGTCTCAAGCCATTCTTCAGACACGGAATATAAAATACAGCATCTTATACTGTATGCATTCATTTCTCCATTTATTTCCATCTCTATTCCTCAATTACATTCTTCAACCAGGGTATCGCATATCTTAGCATTAACATCGGATCATCATTTCTGGAATCAAAGAAAAAGTATGCTTTAACAATAATATTATTGATGTACTTAATGGTCTGTTTTATGAATTGCTCGAATAATGCAATAAATAAATAAATATCGGCTAAATAATGGAATTATTTATACTGGTATAACAGCATTAACTAGCATAAAAAAATGCAAACATTGTAGTTTTAAGGACTACATTCTATGCTGTACAATTTTCCTCAGATGCTTCCATGCAACACAAGCAGAGGAACAGTCAGTTTGTCTGAATGTCCTCTTCGCCTATAGCTTCAAGAGGGTCTTGCAATTATATAAAGGGCAAATATGTGACCCAAAAGCAGAGCAAAGGGGGAAGCCTCTACTGACAGCTTGTCAATCCAAGGACAAGGTGATTGACAGGACAGGGTGCAAAGGCAGGATAAAAAAAACAACTGGCAATCAACTACATGCAGCACTCCGTTTAGTGCCAGCTTAGCTTTTAGCTTGTTAAGCTTTCTACCAACTGATCCCTGTATTCACTTGGCTATATCGGAGGGGATTTACACAAGCACAGCATTAAGCCACAGAGCGTAAAGCAAATCCAATACATCCAATTTTATCTGGATATTATGCTCTAGGGCTTGTCAATTCTGTGAGTTCCCATGAGAACCACTATTCTCCCATGGCCAAAATTCACCTTCATGTAAAATAATGTCCTTTGTCATATTCCCCTCTATAACCTATTCAGCCTGCCTTGACATCCTCAGACGTTGATTTGATTTGGTAAACATGAATTATGTCAATTTTCGGCAGTCCACAGTCATAATTGAGACAAGGATAGACTAACTGGTGCTTGTGTGCACTGCAATGTAACGGCACTCCCCCCCCCCCCTTTTTTTTTTTTGGCTTTTTGTTTCACCTGGTGCCCCAAATTTCCCTGTTTAACAAAGAGGATCTATCTTTGTTAAACAACCCAAGGCTTCTTAAAACACAGTTTTTCGTTTTATGTGTGACCCATCTTTATCTGCAAGTCACATTTACTGTATGTCACATTAATAAAAGGATCATCTTCTATTTTTATTTAACTGGTGTATAGATTTACACTGCCCTTTTATGTAGCAGGGTGATTTGTCATTCGTGAACATCTTTAAAAAAATAAATAAATAAAATCCTGATCGATGGACTGCAGAAGTAATTGATTGGTAACACGATCCCCAGATGATAGCCTCAGTTCGCCTGCACTGTATAACTGCATTGGCATATGTGAGCAAAAGCAGATTTGTCCAAAGATTGATCTCTGATAAATGGAGAAGGTGAGGTGAGTCAATGCAACCTTGACTAACTCCACAAACACTACGATACACATGCAATAAAACATATAACCATTACTATAACTTTTTGAAAGCTTGTTGTTGTTGAATATTACACTTATATTCTTATTCTCCATTATACTCTTTTAAGTCTTATTATACCATTAAACAGCATGAGCAGCTATACAGGCTTGGTAATGACAGGAATCCTCTTAATTGCAATAACATTGTTTAAATTGTAGGATCCACTTTTCAAGCTAGACAAATGACTTTCGCAAGGAAGGTTACCAAGAATTTCGTTGAAACTAACGGTTTCATAAAAAGGAACCTGTATCTGACTGCTAAGAAATGATGTCTTAACAATAAAAATGCTATCCTGTCATCCTGACGTTTCTCATGAATACATACTGAAAGTGGTTGACTGTTTGATGCAGACGCACTCTGAGAAGTAAACGCTTAAAGAAAATCCTAATGCACAGAACACAGACAATACTCTCAGGCAGTAGTGGAATCTCAAAGCCAGCAGGTACTGTATGTTAGCTCACTGGACTGACCTTCGTGTATCTGAAATGATGCAGTAAAGGAAGCACTCACCTCTCTTTAATTAATTGGCAGGAAGGAGACGCTGGTAACCCGCAGGGCGAAACAATGGCATTTAGCTCTAGGAGTCGAGGAAAATTCACTCGGCTAACATGGAGGCCTGGGACAGATGGGCTAAATGTCACTGTCGTGAATGGTATTTTAAAAGTGGTAAGATCCCTCGTTAGCATTATCACCTAGCAATGCAGAACCGCTCTTGATCTAGCAACTTTGTCTCTATCCCTTCCCTCCCTCAGTAATAGAGCTATTGAGATAAATGATCACACCAGAATGTGACAACAGGGTTTACTGTGATAAAGAGAACCAAAATTCTTAGCTACAGCTGGTGAGGGGAAAAAAGAGCAGTGATAAATTTCTATGAGACGGTGCAATGAGAGAACCAACTCTAACCCTGGATCACAACTCGTATTCAAGATGACTGTTAGATTAATTGTGGAGTTGGCAAGGTGAGAAGCAGACGATAAAGGGAAAAAAAAATTCTGACTAATGCAGGAAACAGGAATCCCATTTCATAGTCATAAAAATATACAGCTCAACACTGATGAGAAATGGTTCTAGTTAGCGTGAGGCATAATGTGAGCCTACTAATCCTCGCCGCTTCTTACATTCATATGCAAATCTAAATCACTGATGGAAATAGATTCGAAGTTGGAACGTCATTAAGTCCCCTCCAAATTTCATCTCGTTTTCAAGTTCAGATTTATCTGTTCTCACATCCTGGAAACCACTTTCAACAACATTTTTTTCCATCCAGGTAGTTTTTTTTTTTTTTTCATTAGCGGGTCTGAGGCTTTCTTGGCTCCGAAAAATGTGTGGTTGGAACAGATGAACTTGCTGACATGCTGTTTAGATGGGTGCGAACACTTTAAAAAAGCAGACCCAGCGGATGCGCAGACAAAGCCTGAAAGAACACAGCCGGGCAGCTTAATGAGAGCATGGCAGTGAGGGGAACCATCAAAAGTGGTCAGATATTCCCACTGATGTCCAAACAAGCCACAGTTGGGCCACAAGGTTACCAAGCCTTTCTGTTCAGACTTTTTTTCTCATTCTTCAGCTCTATTGAACACATTTTTTGTAGGGATGTAAGTGAGATGCCTAGATTACCTTTTCACATTTGTCTGAAAAAAAGATTCATGTATGTCTGCTGTGGAGATTGTTGCCATGACTGTGCTGGTTTCTAGGGATATGGCGACAAGACACAAAATGGTCGGAGCCATTGTCTGTTTCAAACCTGATGGGAAAAGACTCCATTACAGGAGGGCCACGTTACTCTCCGAGCACTTATTAGCGAGAGATCAACTCCACTATTGGGACAACCTCCACCATCATAACGGGATAACTGGGGACGTTTTAGGGCTGAAACACACTGAGAAAAACATGATTCATTGAATTTATCTAATTTGTACAGAATACTATAGGATTTCATGCGTCAACACAATTATCGACACAAAAACAAAACAATTAGGTCAATAATTTAGTTATGATGATATCCTTCCTGTATGTTTTATTTGTGAAATAAATATATTTAATTGGAAAGAGCGTTTTGTCTGTGACCCATTTTTATATACGCATATTTAATAATAATAATAATAATAATAAAAAAAAGGTTTATCCTCGGGGTGGCTTTTCATAACAAGGATAACAAGGACCTGACTGAAAACCGGCTTTAAGACATCCCTCTGTCTGACAGTAACCTCGAGATGCAAAGGAAAGCTCCAGAGACCAGCTTCTCTGAGCCTCCGATAACAAGGGTTATGCATAACAATGGTTCTCCTCATCTTACAGCATCTGTTTTCGAATAAGAATAGCACAAATTTGATCATGACATAACAGGTAATGGGGGAGCTGAGGACTAATATGACAGCCGCTGCTCTACATGTTAACCGCAAAAAAAGTTGTTTTGTTTCTTAGCTAGATATAAAACAAGTGTGCAGTCTACAGATACAGAAAGACCTGCTGTGCTTTAACAACACAACTTATATCTGTGTGCACCTTCAAAGGCAACAAGCTCAGTTATATCAAATAAGACAAATCGTCATCCCTCTACTTGCTCGCTCACTCTATCAGATTCCCAGAGGTGATAAGGCGAAGCACGGCCATCATCTGCCCTGCTGAGACT
Source organism: Clarias macrocephalus (assembly GCA_011419295.1). Classification (NCBI taxonomy): domain Eukaryota; kingdom Metazoa; phylum Chordata; class Actinopteri; order Siluriformes; family Clariidae; genus Clarias; species Clarias macrocephalus. The sequence continues at coordinate 33,604 of JAAGKR010001525.1, read as the reverse complement.
GCAGGACACAAAGCACTTATCAATGGGTGTTCAAGCTTCTGACACAGCCATCCTTCCTGACACGTATCCAGGAGAGTAAAAGAGGATGCTGATGGTGAGAATGGGCTATGAAGTTCTATAAAGAGTAAGAAGTGGGTAAGAATCTGTTTGATATAAAGTGAGCGGCAGATTGCATGTCTGGGGGGGAGAGATAAATAAGAAAAACAGATCAGAGAGACGCTATAGTGAGTGGATGAGTGCGTGACTGAGTGAAATGACAAGAAAAAGATGGGGAGGAGAGAAAGTGATGCTGCACGATTCCGTTTGTCCGATTCATGGGCTAAATTTTATGACTAAAGATGTGAAGTGCATTGAGTGTCAAAGGATTGACACTGTTTTCTTTGTAATAAATCACTCACCCAGTGCTTAAGGGATTCTGAAAATCTCTTCACCACTCCTACCTGCTCCCAGGAAAAAATTGACCTGTTACACCTCCTCCTGTCATGTCTTTTTTTTCCTGTACCAGGATTAAACAGTTACTGTAAATGAATGATGATCTTATAACCAGGTGATGGAAGCAGAGAAGATGAGATGAACAAGGCAGACGGTGGTGGTGAAGCATGGAGCCCTTTTTTTTTTTTTTCCAGGAGTAAGGAATGGAATTTATCCACAGCAGTGCTGGGCTTGCTTTTCCTAACAGGGTAAGAGTTCAACAATCCAGCAGATCCTGTAAATAAAGCTGCTGCTCCTCTGAATCTGGTTGCATTCTGGTTGGCGATTGCTAAAACTGTAGTAGACACGGACCATTGGATGAAGCCCCTGGGAAAGCTTTAGGAACCTATGCAGAGATTATACAGTACTGTGCAAAAGTCTCAGGCGCCATATTATCTGTAGCACAAATTTTGTTATATAAGTTTATTATGTGTGTATTATTATTTACAAGCCCATTCCCTACAAAACACAACAATTAATGAATAATTATTTCATTAAATAATAATAATCAATAATTAATGAAGAATATTTGCATGCCTGTAAAGAAAGCGACATATTACATGGCAGACCAGTTTTCAGATGGGAAAAAATATATATATTTATAATGTAGACTCCTGGGTTTTGCATGAAAATAGAAAGGAGCGAGTGTGACGAAGTTACCAAAAAAACTCATATTCTCCAGCATGTTCAGTAAAACCTAACAGCTGTTTTACTTGGAATACTGCACACATCTGTATCGAACACTACCGCTTATGTTCAAGCAAAGAGCTTCCACACCAAATATTGACTGTTTATTGTTTGTTATTACTTAGTGCTTTTATAGAAGTTTCTTTTAATGTAGAAATGTTTCCAAAAGCGTCATTGCATATGGCTTTTGTTTGGCTGTTCCCAAGACTTTTGCATAGTACTGTAAATAAAACAGCTATTAGGTTTTACTGAGCATGCTGGAGAATATGAGTTCTTTTTGGTAACTTTTGCACAGTACTATATATATATCTTATGGATTAGAAATGGCATGCATTGAGATGATTTTTACTCCTAGATTCTGCTAAATAGTTTGCCTTGAGAAGAAATTAACTGCCATATTTTTGCAACAAGAAGGATTTATGACCATCATATGGCCCAGGGAATATCATAAGCAAATCCTGGGCTGTACTTAAACAAAACAACACAACTTTATGATGTTTTTAAAACCATTAAGGAAACCAGTCTCTCAGTACTATGAACATGTTGTGCACGAAATGAAAAATGAAAGATTACCAGTTAAGCTCTTCCTCTTGCCAGTGATTTAATATGAGCCAGACACAGGCACCATAAATATCATATGAAGCTATTTTGGTGATATAAACAAATAGCCAAAATTCTCTTATACAAGACCTTGATATTCTGTCCATATGCCGTTTTGGAAGTATTTGCTATTCTTGAATCTTGATAGATTAAATTAAGCAGCAAAAATGGTTGCCACCTGACTCAGCATTCTGTGCTGTTGAAGACTGTGCTCACATACATAAAGAAATCATTTCCAGTGATATCTTTATATCTGTCCTTTAACTCTTGTCCCAAAATAAAATAAAATAAGGAAACACATATAATATGGTGTATTATAAACAATGACACTTGAACCCCTCTGTATACAGCTCCAGGACTCGACAGAGCACAAGCTTGTAACCAAAACTGCTGACCAAACCAAACTGTCTTGATTGCAAAACACAACCTGGCATCATATTTTCTGTACATGTTTAATACCTGTCAGATTGTAAAATGTAGAAAATGCACTTTGCTGCTGCACTGATGCTGGCATTGTAGTGTTCGTTGTTGTTCTGTTATGAATTAGTGTATTGGACATTATATTTGTGAACCAACTTAACAAATAATAAACGTGAACAAACAGTTTTCCTATAGTTAAAAACTGATAAAAGGGTAAATACTTCATTATTATTGATTATCTGAGTTACACTGTACCAAATGAAAAGCTAATCCTTTTTTACAAGTGTTTTATTTTTAACATAAGATCAGACTTTAAATTGTTTTTTCAATACTTTTTTTTTTCACCGGTGCAGAAATGGTAATGAGGGGTTATAGGGATTAGTCACGCATTTAGCATGTCAGAGAGAGAGAGAGAGAGAGAGAGGGAGAGGAGAGAGAGAGAGAGAGAGAGAGAGAGAGAGAACCATTCAAAACTTAACATTACTGGAGATATTCTTCTATGGCCTTATTGCATTATAAAGGAATGCCAGAGAAAAGAGTTTCTTACTGGTAATGGTGAAGTGCAAAGCATAACTCTACCCCTTAACTCTCCCCTTAGCTGCATGCTGCACTTGTGTTTAGCAGGCACTTCCATTTAAATAGAGACATCTAAGTGAGTGTGACTAAGGGCAGCAACTGCTGATGGATGTGCTTGTGTTCATCAAACTCAAATGCACAAGAGTGACGAGTGTGTAGGAAGCCATTAGTGGAGCGCATTCGACGTCCAAAAGGCCAAAGTCATTGTTTAATCATTAGCCATACAGCATGATGTCAGGATTGCTGATGAAGCCCCGTGAAAGACAGGTGAGAGTCCTTGGACAATCAGTATTGCACAGAAAAATGCCACTGTGGGCCTGGGTGTTTATATGACTCACTGCACTTTGATCGGGCCTGCCAAGCAAGAGTGAGAGGACTCATTCCTGCCTTGATGTGCAATTTTATATATATGAGCCAATGCAATATGATACAGTGTGCTTATAGAAGGGACTGAATGCAATATTAAATTTCATTCATACACACCAATGCCAAACCCCCTTAAGTTTACCTCAGCCACACACACAAATATAGAGATGCACAGGTTACACACACCACTAATGGCAGCAGGTTTATTATACCCTCAAGCAGTGCAAGTCACACACACACACACTCTCACACACACACACACACACACACACACACACACACACACACACACACACACACACACACACACACACACACACACACACACACACACACACACACACACACACACACACACACTCCAGACACCTCTTCCTTCTTCAGTGTGTGATTGCCAGCAATCCTGCCACCCACTGCAGACAACGAGTGCCTCGAGTGATAGAGCGCGTCATGAGACCGCCTTATGATCTCCCTCCTCTAGTGGCCCAAAGGTGATTTTGTGCTGACACACTAGGTAGCTTTAAAATCTGTAATTATGTAGATTTTATTTTTTTCTTCACAGGATGTACAGAGTGAAACACTTACAGAGTTTGTGCATTCCCATAAGTCAGATGTATGAAAAATATGGACAAGAAAAACACAGAGCGAGAAATATTTTTTAAAAATTTTCCATAGCATTCTAGAACACCACACAGGAACATATTACTTATTTTGATATAGTAGAGAGCCTTGAAAAAAAAACTTTAATAAAGATTAAAGATCAATTTTTCAGCACTATGGACAATGAAAGGAGAGCTTAAATGGTCCAAAGTGGTTTAATTGGTTTAGTTAAACCTGTAACAATTTGCACTATGGTATACATTGATCATGGTAAACACTGATCAGCCATAACATTAATATGGGTTACTCATGAGTATTCAAGGTATTCAATATGAGTGTGAGGAGCCAAGGCTAGCCTGTCCAGCCCAATCCCACAGAAAAGCCAATGCTTTCCCAGATGCAAAAGGCCCTGCCCCATCTTCCAAATTCCCCAGATTCCAATTTGATTGAGCACCCAAGGAATGTGATGGACACACAAGTCAGGTCCACTAAAGCCTGAGCCCACAACACCGAAAAGATTCCCCACTAATGTCCTTGTGCCAGACACCACAGCAAACCCTCAGTGTCTTGTGGAGTCATGGACAGAGGGGTCGCAGCTACTGTACCCCAGTGTCACAAGGGAAACCTACACAATATTGGGATTTAAAGAATTTATTGGCAGATCAGTGTACTGTACTATACAAAAGCCTAAGAATAGTTTTATGTTTAGTTTTAGCATTCACACTTTTATTTTTAATTTTTATTTTTATTTTTTAAGATTCATTCATGAAATCACATGGATCACATTTATAGCAGTTAATACAGCAAATCAAGTAAAAATACATTGAATGCTAATAATGATTTGCTGTGACTTCAAAACCTCAAAAAAGTAATGAGTCTTGGTATTAAATAAAAGGATAAAAATAAATGTGTTGTAAAAAAAATGAAGTGTGATCCATCAAACTTGTAAGGCAGCTTGTGCTGGTTGGATAATTGGGAGTGAATTCACAGGAAAAAGCTCTTCACAGCCAAACACACACACACACACACACACACACACACACACACACACACACACACACACACACACACACACACACACACATATACACTGAGCAGTGGAGTGAAGGTACAGCAGAATCTCCTTAAGACGCTCATTGAAGAAAAATGCACATAAAATTTGTTCACTCTCTGTGTATCTGTGTGCCTACTGTACTGTATGGATCACCCTGTTCTCTCTGTGCCTCTTCCTATCGCATGGCATTGAGTAGGACAGCAGACACAGAGGTAATCCAGCACTAATGATCTCATCCCAAATGCGCTCCGTGACAATGGAAACCGCGTAATGAGACACTGATTATGATGGTGGTGGTGATGATGATGATGATGATGATGACAATCTAGAATATCTCACTTAGCTGCCATTTGACTCCATGTAAAAGGCTTCTGGTGTCAGCGGAATGAAGTTACAATATGTCAGTGGGGTTTTAATTCACGTAATGGCAGCAGATATCTCAGTTAAATGGGTGTCACATTTGTTCCGATACATCAGTAGTCATAGGGAATGGAAATGTACAGTATGTGGCGAGATGGTGTTCTGATAACGTATAAATATTTCTGTTGGTCTTGACAGATCAAAATCACAGTATAAAAAAATGCTCATAAAAATATCTATAACATAAAATGTTAACATTGCATAAATTTAAATGATGCTAATATAGGGTGGAAAAATACCATCACAGAATATAAATCAAATCAAATAAAAAAATATATATTTTAAAGATCAAACCACAAATGTTACAGGGTATAATATACATGTATATCCCAAATATTGCATGAATAATATAAAAGAAAGTATAATGCAGTTGCATGATACAGCATGTTCACCCTCCTGAGCTTATAATATGAGACAGATGAAGCTGACACCTGTTCAATAGTTTCTGTAATCAGTATATAACCTAAAAAACACCATGATGAATTCTCTTATACACTGTTATTTGTACAGATAATAAAAATAAAAAAAATTAAAATAAATGAATAAATATTTTCACTTACTCCTATAATACATACTGTACAGCAGTAACATTTTTAGGACCACATTGCTTTGCTTTATTGGGGGGGGGGGGGGGGGGATTCAAATTAGGCTGGCAGGATTTCACTAATTCCCTGGTGGAGATTCTGAAAGGTGTTATTAAAAGCAGTACTTCATCCTTTTCTGATGTGATCACTACAGGACCTAAAGCCGCAGGGAAAAATAATCAGCCATTACCGTATTAAATAAATAGTCACAATAAATAAATAAATACATCTGAACAGGAAGCAGAAGGACATTAAGATGAATCCCTATCTACTTGGCACTAAAGCAAACAACCTGCAGAGTCGGACACTAAATCTCTGTGCAGGAATGAAGATCAGGATGGCGCAGTGACAGCCAGCCTGTGAATCTTTTACAAGCCATGCAATATTAAAAAGCCTTAAATAACAGTGTGGGAGCTCTGTAACTGAGGCTGAGCTAACAAGATACTAGCTAATTAAGAAAACCGGAGAAGGGCAGGAAAAAAAAAAAGGACCACATGTACTGTATATGTATGACACGGCCCCAGCTATTTATTATCATGTAGTACCGTTTGAAACATGAAAAAGATAAACCAATTATATGAATTTCAGCTGAAATCCTGATGGAGACCTGGGTGAATCTCCATCACGCAGACAGTGCACACTATCTTTAACCAGGCAAGTGTAACGGAAGTCCTGGCAGTTTGTTAATATCCACTTAAGTGGATACAGTAAGTGAAAGGGAGCTATCTGGTAAGTGGATCAGAGGACAATACGTTCACAGGAACCTGATAAAGCTGTGCTGGTAATGTATATTGCAACTTTAGGTTAGGGGAAGTTTTAATCAATTATCATAATAACAATATGAATCACATGTTACTGAGTAACTTAAATATATAATATTGTGTTTATAGTTGAGTAATGAATATGTATGTATGATTTAGTGTGCTGTAATTTTTTATCAAACCAAATGCTTGGTTTAGGTTGTTACAGCATTTTTTTTCTTTTACACAGGATTATGTGTAGCTGGTGTATTAGTGCCTGGTCAATTAGTGACTAAAACAACAACAACAACAACAACAACAAAAAAACAATGCACATATGACCTTGGTTTTTTATACTACAATCCGGTACATCTACACAGTGTTGGGGTCTCTATAAGCCATGGGCTGATTTATTTGAACTCCAGTTTACAGTTTCTGGTTCTTTTTGATGTTTAATTTTAACAGTCCTCCAGCTGCAATAGCAAAAATTAAAATTGCCTACATGTAAGTAATTAGGCAGCACAGTGGCATTGCAGCTAGCATTGTGACCTCACAACTACAGGGTCAATGGTTCAATTCTCACCTTGGGTCGGGTGTGTGTGGAGTTTGCATGTTCTCTGTGTGATTGGTGGGTTTCCTCCCACGGTCCAAAAACATGCAGATTAGTCTAATCGGCGTTCCCATACACAGTTCACAATGTGCATACCCCATTTGGACACAAGTTTGGATTTATTTTCTACATTCTAGAACAAAGCTAAAAAATTTTCAGAACTACAGTATAAAATAACACATCTGCCTTTCGGTAATTAAGTAACAGCAGTTGTTATTTTAAGGTTGGCTGTTCTGTAAGAGTTCTTCCTGGAACAGTATAGTCAAGTGCATTTGCAAAACCCATCAAGCGCCAAGAAAAACAAGACCAAAACTTACCTCTGCTGCAGAGGAGAAGTTCATTTACAGTTACCGGCCTCAGAAATCACCAATTAACCGCATCTCAGATTAGAGCCGTTATGAAGTCTTTACAGTATAAGTAGCAGAAATTGTCTGACATTGTTGCGTATTTTGGACGCATTGTTTTACATTGAAGAAATCAGAAGCAGGAAATAAATCAGGGACAGCCTTGGAATTAGAAGGTGTGGCCAAACTTTACTGGAATTGTATAAAACATTAAAATGTATTGTAAAATATAAAATGTAATCCTATTTTCCAAGTTACAGAACATTTTTTTTCAGTCAACACAGCAGTATCTGAGATCACCTAGTCCAGGCATGATGCCTCACAGGGCAAAAATCCTAACTCTTTCAAGAACACCTACATGGGAAAAAAAATTATTTAATCATAGAAAATTCGGCCACAACCTAATTTGGAGAAAGCCAATGATTTAATACAATAGCAAATCATAATTAAACAACTGAATCTTTGGACTGCTGGAATAATGTTATTCTAAAAGTCATAATGTTTCACAGAAAAATATAGTTTTTAAAAGCACATTTCAAATCGACTTTAAACAGTTGTTCTGGACAACCGTTGATTAATCTTTCAACCTTCTGACACTGTTGAAGACTAAAAAGCTTAGTTGTCAAGATGACAAATATTTCGCTCCACTTGTAGGCTCAAAGTAAAAAAAACTGGGAATAAGCATTTTTTAAAAAGCGGTTTATGAAATGTTTATGAGAGTTTTTGGGCAGGATCTTTACTGATGGTAAGGCTTTTAGTCGACTTTGTTTTTAATTATACTTCCTGTATATTGTTTTAGTGTATATAGAGTTGTCTCATTCACTAAGGCAGATGAAAAAGGCAGTCACCAAAAGTTTAGAATTCATTACTGATGTATGTTATGACCATGAGGAACGCACATACTAAACCTGTAAAAAATTATAGAAAATATATTGCTATATATATTGTTATAGGCCTTCTCTACAGTAGCAGACGATTCCTTATGATGTAGATTTTCTATTACAAGACATAGTATTAAACCACAATACAGGGAAATTTAACAAATAAAATGCCACCTCTTGTCCTATTTTTATTATTTACTAATACCAAAAAGACAAAAAAAGGATTACAGTGTTCCAAAAACGTCCTTAATCATGATGTGAGAGCATCACATAAAATTCAACCTTTCAAATACATTTCTGAATAAAAAAAAAATAAAAAAAACAATTTTTAATTTTTTAGAAACTGGCCCTAAGATGGTTTAAAGTTTTGGTCAAAATGCTAAAACTCGAACTGATACATAAGCTAATTATTATCTACTAATGTGACCTCATATAAGAACATAGCCTTGTCTGGTTTGTTGCTCAGATCTGCTGTTCTCTGGCAGGTCAGCAGTGCAATAAATAAAACTTTGGACCTTTAAACCATAAGTTTAGCACCTTCCTTTACATTTTAGTACGTTTTGGTTTGTTATATAAAATTGTGCATGTACAACCATCTATCAGCCTGCTCACCAGTGTTGGCTCAGTGCTTCTAACTTGGGCTACAAATCAGTAAGTCATGAGTTACAGCCCTGGAACCACTGATCTGCCACCAGCCCTTTAACATCTGGGCTCCAGGTTTGACCTGGCCCTTCGACCCCTGTTTCCCATCAAGCACTGGTATGTGAGGAAAAGTATTTTACTCCTCTTGACTTTATATTACAGTACATTTTCTACTTCTAAAAATCAGCCCGTCTTTGGTGACAGGGTTCATATAATTCTTATGCAAGAGAAGCAGTTTCATTGCATCAACCCACAAAAGATTCACAGGATCCAGCAGCTTTCACTGCCCCACTAATCATACTTCATCATACTTCATCCTAAGCATCTGGTAGACTGTCGAGCCCTAGTCAGGCTGCCAGAAATGTTCCCTTGATAAAATTAGTGGCCAAGCACCTGCTCAACACTGTTTTTCCATGCTGCTTAGGGCATTTTCTGGTGGAGCTACAAAACATAACTAAACCAAATAAAATTAGTGACCTAGCACCCCTCAGCACTGATTTCCCTTGCTGTTCAGGTACTTCTTTTAGACAAAAATTTAAACCACTGAAATGAAAGTGTTTGTACAGTATTTTGTATTAATATCTAATGTAATACAATTTTTATTATTTATACAAATTTCATTAATTATACTACTGATCACGATGTGAGTGAAAAGTATCATGTAAAAAGTAAAGCAACACGTTATGATGCATTTTAGATCAAATACACCTGGTTGTCATCTGGACACATGTATCAGAACAAATCTGACCTTTTGTGCAAAACAATTTATATCAATAGTCAATATCACAATTAGATTAAATTTATGCAATAAAAATGGTATTTAAACCTTAAACATCCCTTCTCCTTGTTTTAAAAGTTTTATGACCTTCTATTTATTTGTCTAGTTACAAGTTAGTGAGTTTTTTCTGCTTTTCCTGAAGCAAAAGTAAAAGAAACCTAGTGTATGCCAGGGTGCTCTTCTAACAAATAACATAAGTTGATGCGGGAAGATCGGGAGCATTGCCTCTTTTTTCCGACATCCAATTAGTCCTCATGCAAATGGAGACGATGCCATGGAGCAAAGCGACGTGTTGGCTATAATACTTAATGAGGGCAGGCTACAAGGTTACTTTTGTTCCAGCCTCTAAATGAGTGAGGCCAAGATTCTAATGATTGCACATACATCTAAGCCAAGGCTATATATATATAGAAAGATATATACTGTACTATCCTCACAGTTAATAACAGAGAAACCAGCATGTGCTAGACTAATAACTCTGCATTATACATGTGAAAAACTTGCTATAGTATGTGTGTACATTCATGTATTTTTAAATGTCCAGTGGACCAAAATAGTAACACTGCCAATAAGCAGCAAATGTCATATAGTCCACCCGCAGTATGATTTAGTCAGATAACACTGAAGGGGAAATGCCTACTTTTTCTTGGAGTGAGAAAATTTAATGTGTGAATCGGATCCGAATTTAGACCACGGGACTCAAACCGCTTATTTTATAAACACACAGTGATAATACAGAATGTACTGCTCGCACTGTGTTAATGATTTAAACAAGAATAAATTGCAGCACAGGATCAGCAGGCACTACATAAATGCTCTTATCATTTGCCATGTTGCATTATTGACCCAACCTGAGAGATTTTCTGGTAGAGAAGCAGGCACAAAGGCAGAGACAGATAAATTCTTGGTCCTCCACAGTAGCACTGTTGAATATGATATCCTCAGAGGCTGCAGGCAAAATATATGTCCCAGTCATATTCAGCACATTTTATACATTGTATGGCCATTAGCAGGAAACCGAAGAAGTGGTACATTAGGCACTGCCCTCTCCTGTCCCATGTTGCTGCTTCACAATCGGAAATCTGGCATTAAGAATGAATGGATTGTGTCCAGATAGTATTAATTAAACAAGACGGCTATTGAGCTCCGGTGGCAGCCATATTAAAGACTGGCTCTGTAATTAATCACATAAGCCCAGTGTGACTCGCCTGATCCTGCCACCACTCCACACATGCTAGCAGCCCACCACGCCTCAACAACAAACCAAGCAAGCACAAGAAGTGCTAACTGAAAAACTGCCCAGCCAGACGGTGTTAAAAAAAGAAACATAAGGGCGCTGAAGCTAAAAAGGAAAAGTCTGACTCAAGTTTGGGAAGAGTTACAGAAGCACAAAACACGGGGTTACCATGCAATGGTTGATAAAAACTAGCTAGGATACTCTGGGCAACATTTCCCATTTTAACAAACAGGCCAGAAGTTACTGGTACATGCGGAAAGGGCCCAAGTGATCAGAAGATCACCAGGAGAATTTGACCAGAATTTGTAATCTTAGAAGGTTTTAAACTACGTTTTCTATAAGACAAGTACAGCCAAAGCAGATCTAGGTAAGTTAAAAACATACAGTAAGTTAAGCGGGAAATTGGCAATTACCAACATGCATGGCAAGAAACAAACAAATAAATGCTTCTACTACAGATACTTCCCATCTATTGCAATTATGACTACAAAATACTGTACATTATAAAAACCCAAACTTTATGTAATGAATTGTGAACGAAGGCACAAAGGCGATTTACATTGGCAGAAGACTGCACGCATAGTACTTTGATGAGACTCTTAGCCGCACTAAAACATTTGAATGGTGCATGGGATTATACTGTATACAGTACAGACCAAAAGTTTGGACACACCTTCTCATTCAAAGAGGTTGAATTTGTATTATGGCAAGAAAAAAGCAGCTAAGTTCAGTCAGTCCGAAAAATTGGGAAAACTTTGAAAGTGTCCCCAAGTGCAGTCACAAAAACCATCAAGCACTACAAAGAAACTGGCTCACATGCGGACCGCCCCAGGAAAGGAAGACCAAGAGTCACCTCTGCTGCGGAGGATAAGTTCATCCGAGTCACCAGCCTCAGAAATCGCAGGTTAACAGCAGCTCAGATCAGAGAGCAGGTCAATGCCACACAGAGTTTTAGCAGCAGACACGTCTCTAGAACAACTGTTAAGAGGAGACTGTGTGAATCAGGCCTTCATGGTAGAATATCTGCTAGGAAACCACTGCTAAGGACAGGCAACAAGCAGAAGTGACGCGTTTGGGCTAAAAAACACAATAAAGAAAACTCTTTGAATGAGAAGGTGTGTCCAAACTTTTGGTCTGTACTGTACATATGTTCTGTTATTCTGCACCATCAAAAGTCTAGGGGATCACTTGAATGCCCCCTGTAGATTATAAATAATATGGGTACTGGATTAATGGATTATTAATGGATAATATGGATTAAAATAATATGATATATATATTCTGTCATCATAATAAAATTATATACAGTATCTCTGCAGCAATTATGCTACTATAGTCTGAAAAACCGCTTCTGTTGGCTTTTTTTTCTTCACTGAGCAGCCAGAGTGACATCACTTCATTATTTTAAGCCATTTATCAGCACCATCTGTGTGTTATCAAGCTCATTTACAAAAAGGCTAATTAACATACCACTTTACTTAATAATTGATAAGCTTTACATGAGGCATAAACGAATCCCTTGTGCAGACCAGCCCATCTGATTTGAATTACTGCATGCCATTTAGCTAGTCTATAGGCATAACATGATGTCAGAACAGTGTAAAATTATTAAACAAACACTGATAGTATTTAGAATGTTTAGTTAGTGTGTATTTACAGCACTGCACTTTTTACTACAACAACAGCACAAACATTGATTGCTCTTTTAATTCAATGCATATAAACCTATTTTACTTGAAAGCGAATAACCAGAACACAAAGTTAATAACCCTGATTGTTTAATATCTTCTCTGTATTAAAGTGGAAAATCAGAGGTATAAATCAGGGTGGCTGTAATAACAAAAACACTCAACAGTGAAGTGTTTTTAAACACAGTACGGTAAGTGCATGAGTGAGAAAATCATTCCGGCTCATGTACTGTATGTCTAAGGTTTTTACCATAAATTCTGCTGCTGTTTGATTTTATTGAGGTGAAAAAGCTATGGCTTCACTAATGAGTGAGTAATACTACATTCCCCTTCTGTTTGCACAACAGCCATTATCATCAATACAACTCTAAACGAAGGTAGTTGCAGGGAGGTGGCTGTCTCGTTTGCACAGTCGATAAATGAATCATTACTGGAAAATCCATTCGAAATCTAATTGAAAACATCCAGAGCTTTGCATTTGCGAGAGCAGAAGGTTGTGTGAGAGCAAGAGAGAAAGAAGAAATGGGGCGGAGGGTAGCCAGTGTAAAAGTCATCGTAGAGAGGCAGCATGAGGAAGGAGAGAACTGTGTGTATAGGGTGAGCCAGACATAAATAACCATCAATTAAATAATTAAATAGTCTTAATGGCTGTGATCACTGCACCTCCTAATTATAACCAGCTATTAACAGTTGGCCTTCACTGGTCCAGAGATAAGAATGGGATTAATGAGGGGGGTTGCCCTGCATCTTCGGCATTCACCCTCAAAGACCAGCAGGGCAAAACAACATCTACTACGCAGTAATGGGGTTCAATTTCCAGCTCGGGTCTGTGACCATGGAGTTTGTGTGTTTTTGCCATGCTTGGTTTCCTCCGACAGTCTAAAGACATGCAGGGTAGACTAACTGGCATTTCCAAATTGTCCATAGTGTGCCATGCAACGGATTGGCAGGAGACGTGGTATAGAGAATGAGAGGGAGGAGAGAGTACAGTATATACAATATCTGCCAAAATCATGAAATAGAGATTGAACCTCACATTCTCATAGTGCTTTTTGTGTTTTTATTATCTCAAGCATTAGAAAAATGAATTATCACTATAAATAACTCATTATTTATGCACTTTAGTAAAACATGTAATTCCTGAGAAATGAATATAGATTAAACCACATGATGGTTCGCAGAATTTTGCTTGATTTAAAGCAAAAAAAAAAAAATCATAAAAAAATATGAGCCTACTGTAAGTGTGATATATGTGATATATGTGTGATATATTTTTTCGCATTCTGTTCTGACAGCCATCAAGTTTTCCCAAACTGAAAAGTGTTTCTCCTTTGCATGTATTTCAACCACAATAGAAGGTTTAGTCTAAAGGTCTAAAGTCTTCAGTATTCGGTTTGGAGTGTTGTAGACATTTAGGCAGCTGGTATCAGATTACAAACTGAAATGGTTACAGTAGAATTACATCCATCTCCTTATTTCCTAGGTTGCTATCCTACAACTAGATTGAAGCCGAAACATTCAGTCTGTGAGGAAATCCCCCGTAGCTGGAAGGTGCTTGAGAGCTTTCGACAGACCAGCTTTTTTATTACCACCTTTATAAAACATATTACTTGATCTAATGCAATTTTTGCAGGAAAAGAATATGCCGAGGTAAGCAAAAAAAAAAAAAAAAAAAAGGAAATGAAAACAATGTGTTCCTTGGGCAGAAAAACTATTTCGAACAAAACATTTTTGCGGTGTTTCCCAAATTTTATCTCCAGGAGCATGTGATGGGTTTTCCCAGACTGTAAAGCAAATGTTTTTATGTGAATATACAAAAAGGTGGAAGTTAACATTAATTAAGAAATTAAGGCTCCCAATTTGTGCAGTGTAAACGTAGTCCCCCATCATCCAGAGATTGTGAGTTCAATTCCCAGGTGATGCTTCAGCCATCTGTTAGAGAGCAGATTGGCCATGCTTTCTCAGATGGCGCTAGCTAATGCTAGCCAATCATGAGCATCTGTGAGCTCACGCAAACGGAAGGGCCAGATAATGCATTCCTGCAAGTGTGTTATGCAACTCCCCAATGTTCTGAGGTTCTGAGACCTGATAACTATAAACTTAACCAATGTTTGGCAAAAAATTTTAACTCAGCGGTCCTTACTGTATATGTATGGTCAAACAAGGAAATTTACACAATGTATCTGGGAAACAACTATGAACAGAAAACCTTTGTACATAATCAAACGCAACATATGAATATCCTTACCTAACATTTGATTCGTGATATAAATTTGTAATATAGCCACCTAGCATAGCTAGGCATAGCTACAGTACCTCGAGACACCCCAAAGGTTAGTTGTGACACAAAGTCAACCATTATAATAAATCTTTATTTTTATGTCTTTGTTTTCCTCTGCGAAGCATAATATCGTACTGATAAGGAGATAAAGGAGGCAGCAGACATTTTATGAGGCTGTAAAATTCTTTTTATTGTCCGCTGTGATGCTAGTGTCGGGTGGTAAATCGGACTGAAACAGTACGACAACTGAAGCATCTGTCAGGGTAGTATATCTGCATTTCTGTTACAGAGCTACAAGACTTGTCGTCTGATCTATAAAAACGACTGTACACTGTCTAAGTCACACCGATGTGACAGAGAGTGAGCACATGGCAGGTTAGTGAGTGTCATAGTGTGGGTAGTGATGCTGAGCACAGGTCAAACTCCAGAGAGAAATTTATCCCTGTGAGGTTTTACCTGACAGCTCAAGTCAAAGCTCATCCATGTCAGTCTCGGCAACATACACTCACATACACCGTTCATCATATAATTATCACAGACAATTTAAAATACATGTAACAAACTCATAAACTTAAAATTAGTGGTCAAGCATTATCAATATGTCATTGTTCATTATACTGTACAGTACAATAGTTAGTTTGGACCGAGCAGTTCTGTAGAGAGAGTAATCCGAGAGGCATTCCACAAGTGGTGATGTACAGTAGAACATAACAGAACTGGGACGTTTAACTATATGTATCACTCTGCATCACAGGTGTTCTCACAATCATTAATTACACTAACCCTCGGGTGCCAGCATGGGTGAATGTAGGTCGGTACTGTCCGTGGTCCTGGAAAGTGGGAGAGCAGCTGCCTGACAAAACCACATTGAAGACTAATCCTGGAAGCACTTTCAACAAGAAAACATCATGTCCTCTTAAACAACTCTTTGTGTCCCTAATAACTGCTTCTAAGTCATTTAAAATTGCCTCTGACCTGTCCGTATTTTTTTTTTGTTTACAACTAATGATAGCTACATCGCTAACTAACTTCTAACACAAGGCTGAATCTCAAATCCCTCTCTAACTTCTGATCAAGTGCAGTATTTGGTTTACTGCACAAGCAATTGTAGTAAGATAGATAGATAGATAGATAGATAGATAGATAGATAGATAGATAGATAGATACTGTATATATATATATATATATATATATATATATATATATATATATATATATATATAGATAGATAGATATACTCTATTGATGCAGAAATTATTGTGTTACAAACAGGAGTAAGGTAGGGGGTGGGGGTGTAATTGTAACACATCAATTAATACCGTATTGCAGATGCTATATAGAAAAAAAGCAGAGTGCATACTGGAAATTGAAAAACCTACACAGGGTACTAGCTTTCTATTTGATGTTATTTGAGATTCAACCGTCAAACCCCAGAAGTGGAATAACCTGAAACATAAAGTAAATTTTGTGAGTCCACCACGTCCATGGTTTATTCTCCTCACCTTTTGGCTACATAGTACCCATAAGAATTTCACTTCTGTTAATTACCTCAACTGCGGAGCAAAATACCTGGTAAATTAAAAAACAAATCAGAACCTGTTGATAATAAATGGCTTATGGATAATAAAACAAATCCAGTACAACTGCAGTCTGTCTCATGTGATATTGCTTATAATTATACATGTCCAAGCATTAATATCCAAGAACATTTTGAGCAGATATGAATAGTATATAATAGTATAACTGTCTTTCTTTTGGATTTTTCCTGTGCTGTGTGCCACAGCGTAATCTTTCTGAACAAAAACAATAAAAACATATAAAACACAGTAGCAAAGAAATGAACAGTTTGAGTGTTTTGTTGTCTAAAGTGATTTCATAGCCTGTGACAAGCTTCAAATCTCAATTACATCAGTATTGAGGTATTTCTGTCTCTGTATGTCAGGGATATTTTTTCAAAACATTATTTTACTGGAAAAACCATTAAGTAGCTACAAAAGTAAATATGGATCCTGAAGTCTGAATCTATGCTAAATCTTTCTTAGTTATCATACACACAATGCACAATCTGCCATTATGGCCAGTGTTTGTATTAATATTACAAGACAAAAAAAAAAAAAAAAACAATTCTCCTGGCAGTTGTCCTGCTGGCAGTAGTGGCTGAAATAAGAGGGTGATGAAGAGGGTAAACAGAATCTGAGTCATGGAGAGGTGTGATGGAAAATGTACTGTAGCACATGGAGCAAAAGAAAACGAAGGAGGAAAACTGAGATTGTAAGGCCCAATGGTGAAGGACAGCTGAATGGAAAAAGGTAAAGATGGGGTCAGGTGAGGGTCATGTAGGAGAGCGAAGTGAGAAGACGACCGAGGGGCCACATTACAGAGAAAAGTGGCTCTCATTTACATGCGACTGTTAGTCAGGCATCTAATGAAATGTCAATGATGGAGAATTTAGTACGAAGTGACATGGCTGAAATTCAATCACAGCTTGATGGGTAAGCGGCTATTCCTTGCCCACCTCTAATGTGATTTGAGGCCTAATTGAGTGGCATCATTAAAGTCGAGGATCAGATGAGGGTGTGAGGAGAGAGATGTTTTTGAACATGTGATTAGGAGCAAGTGGGAATTTAATGGAGTCTCAGAAGCCAGGAAGAGTGTAGTAGCCCGCAGACAGGAAGGCCTAATTACCAGTGACTGTGGGTAAGAATGAGCAAACATGGAGAACGAACAAAGAAATGTTTCATGGTCCTGAGAGAGAGAGAGAGGGCAAGAGTGCAAAGGAAAAAGAGTAAAATTGTCAGCTAATTAACTGACATTACCATTCTGCCTACCTACCTTTTCACTGGTGATGGCGCAGAGAGCTTTTACACTGACTCTCGTGACATTTCCATAAGTGTGATGGAACTTACGATAAACTGTTCTTATTCAAAGAGAGACAGAAAAGGAGTGGGAGAAAGAGAGTCACTATAGAGGTACTGCACAAGCCAGAAATCTCTATGTGTTTTAGCTTCTATAAAGAATTTATATAGCTACTGCAGTGAGTAGAAAACAATAATTGAACACTGTGCATTTATATACTATGAGTAATAAAAAAAGAAGGCATCGTAAAGCTTTCCAGGTTGGGATACCCATTATCTGCTCGAAAGTGTGTGTGACAAGATATTTGTGCTATTTGTGAACCATTTTGGAACTAGCAGTGTTGTACTGAATACGATGCAGGACCACATCTCCAATCCTCAACTGCGCATCATCTGACCACGATACCCATGTCACATGACTGCTTTGTCATATTTATGTTAATTAGCACTAGTATTTAAAAAAGCTACATTCTTTTTTAGACATTTGTACTGTATGGGTATCCAGAGTGCATGAGGAAAACAAAAATTATTGAAAACATTTCTTGCATTTCATCAAGCCAATTAGATTTTCCTTCTTACAGTATGTGACATCACAGGAATAGACAATATACAGTATATACAAATATTGCAAAAGGACATTTGGAGGAGAAGTGAAATAAAGGGAGTTTGAGGCATGAAAAATCTGACATGCATTATACATGCATCTGAGACATAATCCGGGACCTTTAACTGAAAAAATATCCGACGCTATCTGTTGCTGACACACCTCATATATGCTTATATAATTTTTTTCACAAGAATTTAATTTCTTTATTTTCACTTCAAATAACCTTATTCCTGCATCTGTATCCACCATGAACCCATAGATGCAGCAGGATCTTGGGATGCCCGGTACGCTTTCCAACTAGAAAACCACCTAAACCACATGAAAGCAGCAGGGAAAGACTGGATTAGTTATCTCCAGAGTTAAAATTCAATTATTTGTCACATTTACTTTACACCACAGAGAAATATCCCTGCATGTCCTCGTTTTGCAGGGTTAGCCAGGCTGGTGGTATGGTGGGGCAGATAGAATTAAGGGTGTTGCTCAAGGGCTCAACAGTGGCAGCTTGTCAGACCTTTTGGGCAGTAACCCAGAGTCTTAATCATTTTAGCCATTACACCTCCTACAGTATGAAAATATTTTGAAGAGGAGTCTCCTGACCAGGCTTAAAACAGCTACCATTCCCCCTGCCCCATTTTGGACACCATTATAGCTCACAACCTCACCATGGGTGTCAAATTGTCAACCTACTCTACAGTACCTCTGAAATAACTACACCACCTGGCTCCATTTTGAACATCAGTCTGCCTCCTTACTCCATCACTTTGGCTCCCTAGTCAGCTGAGGACGCCACTCAGTGTTCTTGCTCTGCCGAGGCCATCCTCAGACCCCTGCTTCACAGTATACTATTTGTTTCTACTTCTCTTGCTTCACGAAAGACATGGACCCTGCCCTAGACTTGCCCAGGACCTCCACCCAAAGCATAGTGCACATCAAATATAAATACTCCCTATATATACTCAATATAAATGATCTACTATTGTGCCTTGAAAACTTCATAAAGGGATTTTCAATATTTATAGAGAAGTACACTGCTAACAGGTCTTTCAATTGATATTGGAGAAGTGTAGGAATATAATGTTTTATAGAAGGATGTGCACAACCAGCTCCACAAACTGCTTTGTAGTCCTGCAAAAGAGTTATAGATGCTGAGAAAAGTTTTATTTTAAATTTTATTTGTATTTGTTGAGGGCCAGGCTCGATTCCTGTCTCTGTGTGCATGGAGTTTGCATGTTCTCCCCGTGCTTGGTGGGTTTCCTCCAGGTACTCCGGTTTCCTCCCACAGACCAAAGACATGTAGGTTAGGCTAATTGGCGTTCCCAAATTGCCCGTAGTGTGTGAATGAGTGAGTGTATGTGTGTGTCTGTGCCCTGCGATGGATTGGCACCCTGTCCAGGGTGTACCCTGCCATGGTTGTGAGCTGGGTCCAGGCCCCCTGTGACCCTGAATACAGGATTAAGCGGTATAGATGATGAGTGAGAGTGAGTGAGTGAGTGTATTTGTTGATTTGTATGATGAATTTAAACTGTGTCCTAATCCAAAATCCAAAAATTAAGTCCTAATCGAAAAAATAAACCCACCACATGTAATCATTTACTATCTCGTCCTCGTTGAAAGTGAACAAACGCAGCAGTCACTGTACTTCGCTTGAATAATGACAGGAAGCAAAGAAGCCAAAGATGTTCTGCACCAGCAGACTCGGTCCTCCCATTCTGCAGGACTGTGACTGCTACAGTGTGCAGCATCACCCCTAGGGAATAGTCCACAGGCAAGAAAGCCTAGCACAAGTCCTGTTAACAGGGTACACAGTATATGCAATTCATCACAATAACAGTGATGAAAGAACTTTGGATTGCAACTTGACAGATACAAATACAACACAACGTGGCTACCTACTATCCAGTCCAGCTGTCAGACCATTTCAGTGAGGCCTGTCATCAAACCAGCGACAAGTACTGCACATGATGAGCTGGCCTACTGGAGCTCATAGAGAGGAGAAGAAGGTTTGATTACCAGTTGCTGCCACACACTGTATGATCCCTAATTTGTAAAAGATGACAGTCACAGTGACAGTTACAGAACTGCACCCTTAGCCTCACTAGTCATTCAGATCATATCATCAGCTTCCATCATTTCTAGTGACATCTGCCTATAAAACACATTTTTTAAAAAGTATTTCCTTGTGAGAACCATGGACATAAAATGTTATCAGATAATAGACTTCCTTTTTTCTGTTTGGTGAAATTAAGTTGATAATGTACAGTAGTATCCTACAGTATACATCGACGCAGCGAGGCATGTAAGCCAAAAATACTGTACTTTATTTATAATGTAGCAGTGGACAGCAAACAACGTGTTTTCCCTTATTAACATGTCTACTCAACAGCGACGTTAACTCACTTAAGTCCTAGAAAGCTAGAGCAAATGTTGAACATGAAGTACCTCAGTGGCTTTTTCTGATTTCTCTAAACTAATTATACCCTTCAGCCACCCAGGCAAATTAGATTAGGGCCAGGGATTAAAAATGAATGGGGAAATCCAGCCAGGTGAAACGGTGAGACAGGGAGCAGTGAGGAAAAGCAATTAGGAGAAACCATAGCCATGCAGTGGTGTGTCCTGAGAAGAGAGCAAGGTCTGGTAGTGGGTTTCAGTCCTAGAGCTGGAGTTACACCCTAACCACGGTCTAGGGTGGCCTCACTGGGTGAGTCTCATCTACTTTGTGCGCTCCTATCTCTTCTTCTAGCTAAACATTCAGCCAAAGGTAAGATAGAGTTCCGAAGGTCTGGAGGTCATTAATGAGGCCATTTTGAGTCCTTTATTTCCTCGGATCACTATTTTCCCCTGCTGTCCTTCTCCTTAAAAGAGGCACCAAGGTGCAGGTGGAGGCCAGCAGATATTCTGTGTGGGACAGATGAATCAGTCAGTTGACACTGGGCCATATATTTGGGGGCCAATTGCTCAGAGAAATCTTAGCATACAGTATATCAGAGTACACTCATGCATAGTTCCAAAGACTGAAATAAAGCATAAAGTCCAAGACAGACTCAAGTTTTTTCTAGCTCCATACTTTCTGTAAACCTCACTCACTCATTCTCTATATACTTGGTACACTCTGGATGGGGTGCCAATCCATCGCAGGGCACACAAGCGCACACACACTCACTCACACACTATGGGGAATTTGGAAAAACCCATTAGCCTACACTTTATGGCCTGTCGGAGGAAACCAGAGTACCCAGATGTAACCCATTATAGCATGGGGAGAACATGCAAACTCCAAGCAAAGAGACCACATGGGGAGATGTGAAGCCACAGTGCTAAGCACTACACAACAGTATCAACGAAATGAGACCTATTATACAAAATTAATTTCTAAGGCATTTTTAAACTTTAGGAAACCGCTGGGCCTTATGCTAACTTGTTAAAGAAATAGTAAAATATGGGACCGTTAATGACGAAGCACTTAATGAATATAGTTAGTGCAATATATTTCACTTAAAAACACATTTATGTACTGTAGCCCAGCTTGCTGAAAAATATTACTCACCTAATGTGTAAAACAACAGCTTTCTGGGAAGATATGAGCATACAAGCACAACCCTCTCACAAACCAAAACACTTCCTCATAGTACTGTACTGATTATGTGGTGCACAGATACCCTGCCCAATTCCTGCTCAGAGAGCAATTAGCTACGCGAAAGCACTCACTGGTTTGTCCCACCTCACACACATCCTGGATAAACACACCCTGTATAATCACTAAAGTGCTAATGCAGTGGTAAGGATTATGGAAATGTCCATATCTAGAGCCACAAGAGCTAATCAAGAAATGTATCTTATACCACATGCTTTCTTATGCAGAAAGAAGAATTGTTATGATAATATACAGCACTGTATGTGGTATTGAGAGTATTCACAGGAAATCACAGAGGAATCCAATGCTTTCTGGGAAGTTTAGCTGCAAAAGCACATATCATAAAACTCCATTTAGAAATGGTTCACCAACAACAGCTAAATTATCCATGATAATTGTATTTAGGTTACAGTGAAGTTAGTTTTATGATGTAAGTTAAAATTACTTTAGCTATATACAGTATAACTAAAAGGTTTTTATTCTAATATGTTTTTATTTTATTCTAATTATTTACTTCATTTGACTTAGCTTTTTTTTATTTTTACCTTGTGAAAATGCTTGCATTAATGAAAGAATTTGTCATTCACTACATACAGTACTGTACATTATATGGACAAACGTATTCGGCCAAACCTGCATTGACATTGTATATAATATGGAGTTGGTCCCCACTCTTCTTGGAAGGCTGTCCGCAAGATTTTGAAGTGTTTCTGTGGGAATCCCTGCCCACTTATTCTGTAGAGCATTTATGAGGTCAGGCACTGATGTTGGATGAGAAAGCCTGGCTTGCAATCTCCGTTCATCCCATAGGTGCTTGATGGGGTTAAGGTCAGGGCTCTGTGTGGGCCAGTCAAGTGTTTCCACACCAAACTCATTAAAACATTGTGTTCATACTGTAGTCCTTTGCTTTGTGCACTGGAGCACAGTCAAGGGTCTTCCTCAAACTGTTGCCACAAAGTTGGAAGTGTAGCATTGTTCAAGATGTCTTGGTATGATGAAGCATTAGGCCTGCCCTTCAGTGGGGATAAGGAGCCTGATTGAAACATATGAATTCAAAAAATAAAAGGTTTGGCCAAATACGTTTGCCCATATAGTGTAGATTAGGTCTTGTGCTGGTGAATCACTACAGTATTTTGAAATACTGTTGGTGTACTAGATTTGCTAAAAAAAAATGCATTAGCATGCTGTGCTGCTTTGCTTCAAAATTTTGAGCTAATGGTTGGCCTCAGGTCTTCTGTGAGTTCCCACACTTGCCTGAGTAGTTTATCCAGTTTTTCTAGCTACAGTATCGAAGTGTAAATGATATTTACAGAAATATATGATATTTAAAGAAATACAGAATTTTACTATATATAATTGTTTTGTTTGTTTGTTTTTTTGTCAGGAGGACAGTTATTTACAGCTGCAGACTGTATAGTGAATGTTCAGTATTTTTTTCCAAGAGTACTATTAGTATTTTAAATTATAAAAACAAAATGACAAGATGTTGTTTTCTTCGGTTTATCCAACTAACTTCAGGCTTTCAGTATGATAAATAATGGTCAAGTCTAAAATATGTATCCGAAATAAACTTGCTATTTATATCTAATGCAAGACTGAATATTATTACATAATCCCATTAGGTGCTTTGCATAAGATGCTAAAATATTGACATTTCTGACATTTTCAGATGGATTTTTTTTTCCTTTTTGCACATTGCATTCTCTATATGTAGTTTATGATTTTCCAAGACAAGTCAACTGGAAATATAATTGACTGATTATAAAAGTGAAGAGCAGAAGAGAAGAGGAGCATCTGTGACCTGCCACTTACGTAGAAGAGCTACTGATCACACTCCAACGAGCTCCATATATTAACGAGGTGAAAGGGCTGTTGAAATATTAACGAAGTGGAATGGATGCGGGTTTGGACCTTGTTTGATCGGTGGGCCATACAGGCCAAAGACCTCTAGATAACTTCGGAGGAAACCTTGATGGAACAAAACATGAATAATTTAGCCCGCTGTGACCTAGGAAAATCATATCTGAATAATTACCTGTTATACTTAAAGCTTTTCTCTTAAAGTGCTTTAAAAAACCTGGTATGTGTTTTAATGATTTACTTGTTTTTAAATAGCAATGTGGGGAAAATATCTTTTTGATTAATAAAATCTTTCCCAAAATAACATATTAGGTGTCTGGCAACTTAATTAGGAACACGTCTACTAAACCTTTGCATTTGTGCAATTATACAATTAGCTAATCACATGGCAGCCACACAAAGCATAAAACAGTGAACATTACACAGATGAAGATTGGACAAAATTGTCCTGATAGATTTACAATCATTAACTGCTCGGTTTTGGTAATCCTGTGCCAAATGTAACCTCAGATTCCTGTTCTTGGCTGAGAAGTATAGAATCTGATGTTGTCTTATGCTGGTTTTAGCAGCATCCACCACAAGGTTCAGTATATTGTGCATTCTGACATGCTTTTCTGCTCACAATGTCTCTGAACAGTGGTTATTTTATCTTTCATAGACTTTCTGTGAGCTCAAACCAGCTTGTGTTCCTCTGAATTCTCTCATCAGCAAGGCATTTCTGTTGTTGTTGTTTCTTTCTGCTCAAGGTTCAAGGTTTTTATTTGTCAATGCCACCATATGTGCACACCATATATACAAAGGAATCGGAAAAAAACGTTTCTCTTCTCTCTCATCAAGGGTTTACATTGTCAATGCAATATAGAAATGTTTGTATGAAAATATCAGCAGTCAGTGCGATGAAGAATGAAATTTTGTATGATTTTTGTATGTACAGCAGAGTACTTGTAATAAACCGAGTGAGTATAGCTTTTATGCGTCTGAATGAACATACATCTGAGTAAATGTAAACAGTGCATTTTGTTAATATACAAATATATACACCCAAATATGTAAACGTTCCAAAGTTCTGTAACGTTCTGTAACAGACTCATTGCAAGTTATCGAAAACGCTTGATTGCAGTTGTTGCTGCTATTAGGTTTAGGGGGCACTTTTTCCACACATGGTTATGTAGTTTTGGATTTTGTTTATAAATATTTAAATTTGTTGGATGATCTGAAACATTAAAGTGGGACAAACATGCAAAGAAATAAATCAGTAAAAGGGGCAAAGACTTTTTTGCACCATTGTATCAGCAGTATGACATTAGTGCAAAAATACTGTAAAGTGCAGGCAGTGTCAGATTTAAATAATTTGTACAATCTACACCATCATGTGTACTAGGCATAAAAATCGTAAGGAGATCAGCATATACAGAAATAATCAAACCAGCCAATCTGCTCCAAACAACTATGCCACGGTCAACATCACTAAGATCTTTAATATGAACAATAACGACACCTCTTAACCTGTAAGGCTGATTTAATAATGCATTGCACACTTGCCACATTATTGGCTGATTCTTAAATGCATGTATACAGTAAACTACTTATACTTTAGGTGAACAGGTGTTCCTAAAGAAGTGGCTGGTGAGTGTATACAGTATATTGAGCTTATTTAAAACAGGAGAGGAAATCTACTCAATAAGTACATCTAATCATATTATATTAACTGACAGATTTACATTTAAATTTTTCATTATGAAGGCCATTAAATTAAGCTATATACTATAATTTCATGAAAGCGATCTAAATGTCCATTTTGAAGTGGTTAACATGTACATTAGACCCATGGTTTAACTCGCAGTTCTTATTCCAATACAATTTTTTTTTGTCTGTTTTTTTTTTTTTTTTACAAAATATATAAAAAATAGAAATTAGGCGCATGCAAATCTGCTGTTGTTGGTATCTTTCTATGAAAAACATTTATAAATTATAGTAAATCATTGTGAGTGTGTCTTATTATTATTATTATATCACATATAATTCACTCACTAGCCATCAATACCACTTATCTTATGTAGGGTCATGGGAAGCATGGAGCTTATTTCAGGGAACTTGGGCCACAAGGTCAGGGTGCACCCTGGATAGGGTAACAATCCATCGCAGGACACACAAGCACACACTCACTCAAACACTTACTTAAACACAAGGGACAATTTGGAAACACCAGTTAGCGTAATCTGCATGTTTTCTGGACTGTAGCAGGAAACCCACCAATCACGGAGAATGCAAACACCACACACATAGACGGGAATGGAACCAGTGAACCTGGAGGTGCAAGGCCACAGTGCTAATAACTATGTCCCCATGCTGCCTACATATAATTCTTTAATGTTTACTAATTGTTAACATTGAAAAGTAACACAGGTGCTACAATGTAATATAATATGATCTTATATTTCATTATCATGGAATTATTTACAGTGCATTATTAAAGCTTTGTAAAGTAATATTTGAGATTTTTTTTTTCGCACTGAATTATAAGGACAATTAATGAACATGAGCTTCATAGAAGGTTGTACCTTATTTTGTTCTGCCCTGGAATATAAGCACCTCGTTACCATATGTGAACGCTTCGGTCATTAACTCCGTCTAAAACTTTCCTGGTCTGAAGTTTCATGTGTCGATTATCATGATGCACAAGGATAACCTGTAACTTCTTTCCAATAAACAAAGGAACAAAGTCCGTATTATGTATTCCTAATGACACTAAGCTTTGGTCTAAATTCAATGGCCTGTCTTGCTGAGTGAAGCGGAAATAAATAATGACGTCTTTCTCCTGGCTGCCATTACTTAGCCCTTAATACTGAAGTTTACTTAGCAACTGGTCCTGGAGAAAGACAAAACAGAACACAGACATTGTCCAACTCTCCCCCGTTCTCCTTCGCCATTCTCCAACACCTCTGTTTCTATTTTAAGCCTTAAGTGTAAAGGACACTAATAGACATATGGTGCAATATCTGCAGTTGGAATGATCCTATTTCACCCGATGGCACAATTTATATCAGGAGAAATACAAAATAATGCTCAAATATTTCCACATTGCACCATATCAATGAGGCAGAATAGAAGTTTGACTGCCTGATGAAGGTTTATAATATCTGTGTATTGGTTTCGTCAAGGTTTCTTGCGTTTATAGCCACCTCATTCATATTTGACACCGTCATATCTTGCGGGAACCACTAAGGCATATTCGCATTCAGACCAGCTGGGACGGTGAAGCCATCAAGCAGTTAGGAATGAAATAGACTGAAACTCTAGAGAGCCATACCTATAATATGTGTTCAACGTCGTTAAACATGAGGGCTATTAACCATCACAGTCCACAGTATAAAAACAAGCCTTCAGCCTCATCAGTCACCAAGAAGGCATGAAGAAATAAAGGCAGAAAATAAATAGAGTCAAGGGGGATTGAGCTTTGGCTCAAATTAATCTGGCATGCTTAAGTGGAGTTTGATCAGCAGAATATTTAGAAAGTGAATGCCAAGACAAATACGAGTTGAGATTTATGTAAATGTAGCCAAGCAGGTGGTCTTACCATGAAATATACAAAAAAAGACCTTGCATTGTGACCTCCCTACACAAACTAATAGTCTTGTTTTTTTCTCATTTAATACAATAGAATGAATTTAATTTTAATCTTTTGGACAAGGAACAATAAATTATGTCTTTTTACTAAATTATGTATTTTACTAAAATACATTAAGTTTATAATGCAAAGAATTCTATTTAATTAGTTAAACAAACATAATAAAATATATATGGTATATATATATATATATATATATACACATACATTATTTACCATTATTTATTTTTTATTCAACTTAAATATTTTACTTGAGTAGAAATTATGCCCATAATTTAAAAATAAAAAAAGAGAAAAAAGTCCCCTTAATAATTCAATCTTAAACTTTAATTACAGCACACAATGTAGTGGCCAGATCACATTTGAATTCCTCATGCTGCCAGAACCACTCTTTCACAATTTGATTCATTAAATATGCCTGTGCCATCAGGAAAGAAAAACCCCACTGATGCGATAACTTGGTCATTCAGTATACAATCATTTTATCAGCTGACTTCATTTTATTGTCACATAATGTTGCTGAGTCTAGACCTGACCAACTCAAGCAAACCCAGATCATTCCACTGCCTCCAGAGGCTTGTACAGTGGCCACTATGTATGATGGGTGCATCACTTCATGCGCTTCCCTTACTACCCTGATTCCCTGAGAGCCTCAACCTAATCACATCAAACCACATGCGATCTTTCTGTTGCTCTAAAGGCCAATCTTTATGTTGCCCTGCAAACTGAAGCCTTTTCCCCTGATTAGCGTTACTAACAAGTGGTTTTGTTATGGCCAAACAGCTGTTTAGTCTGGGTTCTTAACCCAGATTCCGTTGTTTCAAATCTCCTTAGTACCAGACATACCAGGCAGTGTATGTTGTTATATTAATACAGTGGAACCTCAGATTGCGAGTAATGCGGTTTACGAGTGTTCTGCAAAACGAGCAAAGATTTTTAATCAATTTTGACTTGAAAAACGAGCAAGTCTTGGTTTACGTGTATCATTACATGTAGTATCATGTATCACGCATACGCTCTTGTTTAGACACAGAGTGTCATGTGATCACAACTGAGCCAATGATTTTTCTCTCTTTTTCTCGAGGCAAGGGAAGGGGCTAATTTCACACACACACACACACACACACACACACACACACACACACACACACACACACACACGGCGCCTGCACACACAAACGGAAAAACTTATCTGTCGGGGATTTATTTGTACTTTTTTTTTAAAGATGAACTGCAGGTTAATCTCTTTTATTTTTACTTTATATATTAAATTAATTATTTTTATGTATTTATTTTTTGGGCTGTGGAACAAATAATTTGAGTTTTCATTATTTCTTATGGGATTTGGTTTATGAGTGTTTATGAATACGAGCCCACTTCTGGAACAAATTATACTCGTAATCCAAGGTTCCACTGTATTTTCTTTTAACCCGGTGCATGCTTTCTGGTCTATCCTGACGGTTACTATTTTTCTATAACAGCACACCTCAAAGCATTTTATTCTGTCAAAATATACTAACAAAAGATTTTTTATCAATTTTTACCTACATTTATTATTGGGGGATTTCCATGGAAATTAGGCCTGTTATTACTTACAGTTATGAAGCCCTGGAGTGGTCACATCATATTTATTTTTTGGGTTATTTATCATCATTTCATTAATCATGTGCACAATTTAGCAAAATTTAGTAAAAATAGTGAATGAAGTACAGAAATGTGGATACAAAATGAGGAAACAAAATAAATAAATCATAAATGTCTCCTTTTTGTATCCTAAAACTGAAATAAAACTTAAATAGTGAATCTTGATACAGTACATAATGACACAAAAAAATACCAAATAATTGGAGATGTAAGCTGTCTTGTAGAAATTGCTTCTTCCTGTCCTGATGCAGTGATAGTGATACAGGGTCTCTTGTACAGTACACTTACACATGCAACACCATTTAGAGCACTAAAATGTGGCTGCAAAATGATTTTTTCTTTCTTTCTTCATGACCACTACATAGTTTGGTATACAATATACCAGCTATACATGACAAGATAATGCAGCACGAAGTCCTGAAGATTTTCTCATAGCAGAAACGGGCTGTTGTGAAGCACTGCCCCCGACAACTACTTCAAATACAATAAATAATGAGAAATGATAAATGTTTAAAAAAACAAATTATACGGAAAACCAACACATAAAAAATAGCATGCCTTTTTGATTCATTTATCACGTGGCAGCGATTACAGCGATTATGCGGATTAAGTTCCTGTGACTGAATTCTCACTGTAAAAACACTATACATCACATTAACATTGACTTTTAATTGAAATCAAAGATGGACTACTGTCATTATTTTACAGAAAATTAATCCACACCTTCCATTCATCAAGATTCATGAATTTAACAGTGCTCTAATATAACTTGAGTATAAGAAGTTATAAAACTAAACTAATATAATATCGGTCTCTGGACATTAACAAACTGAGCCATTTTTAAGATTTCATTTTAATTAATAAAGAGCTATTAATCACAGTGCATGGTCAATACTGCACCACTTAAAACAGCAAATATGTGCCGAATGCACAGAGAATTGATGTGGGCTTTTGTCTAGAGCCAGTGATTCTTTTCCATGATTAAAGGCAAGCATTTAGCATTTTATCAGTGAGGTATATTTCTCTGAGGATTTCACCAGCTGCCCAGGGCGAAAGAATTGTATCCAGAATTGAGACAGTCAAGTGCCATGGTGACAGGGCCACACTGGGACCGATCAACAGAACATTAGTATAAATTATCACACGAGTGACAAAACTACGGGCGTGTGTTTCATGTCAGAGTGGGAACAGCTGATGTGCATATCCCAGGCAGGGACAGAGGCATGTGCTGGATACCCATCATATATCAGGTATCACATGGCTCCAAGTTTGGAATTGGTTTAAATGTACAGTTCTGCCCCATCTCTGAAGTACAGCTAGCATTTTAAAAAGCATGCCTGAAAATATGCGTACAGGGTAGATGAATGAAGGGAGCACATGCATGCCTTCCATTTGCATTTATCCGGGGAGAGATCAATAAGGGATGGAAGAAGCCTGTGCTTTCCCTAATCTTTAGATGCATCCCACTGGGGACCAGCTACCACTCTCATTAATGACACTCAGAGAAACATATCTGCCTGACAGCCTTTCTCTCCATCGCTCTATTTCTCAACCGCAGCCACTCCCTTCAATTCTCCAGTATATTAATTGTAACTCTTTTTATTTTACTGCCATGCTTCTTACCACTTCCTGCTCTATAAACCCGAATTGCACCATTTCCCTCAGTCTCTCACGCATCCTCCATTATTTGATCATTAGCTCGTTCACTTTCCAACTCTATCTCTGCTACTGCACCACTTTCTTCCATTTTCCATCGCCCC